>APFE031128480.1:30770-48889 GCA_000404065.3 Pinus taeda
CTATATAAAGCAAAGGAGATCATTTGGCTTGTGTATCTTTTGAGTGATTGAATATCTTAAGATCTGATTTATTGGGTTCTCGGTTTAAATCGCTTGATCTATAAAGGAGAAGTTAGAAGCAAATCTTTGAAGGGCATCTCTTGAGCGCAAGTTCAGATCTGAGCATCTGACTATATTTCAGCCCTAATCAGAGGTACGCAGAAGCAGTGAAGGTTCAGTGCGTGGGTACGCAGGGGCGTCAAAGAAAAGGTGCGGGTATACGCAGAGGCGTCGAAGAGACAATGCGTGGGTACGCAGAGGTGACAAACGTTCAGTGCGTGGGTACGCAGGGAAGCTGTGGTTCAGGTGTGGTTCTTCTGTAGCAGCACGCAGCGCGTTTATCGTTTGGGTGCGTACCTGCTGGTAAGATACGCGGCGCGATAGTTCTTCTGGGTGCGTGCTTATCTTACAGTACGCGGCGCGATAGTGCTTTTGGGTGCGTACTGTACGCAGATCAGAAAAAGGGGCAGTGCGTGGTCACACAGCACAGCAGAAGGAGCTCTGCGGTCGTACGCAGGGAATCAGAGGGCGAAGTGCGTAGCGACGCAGGACTGTGACAAAGAAACTGCGTATCTATTCTAAGATCTTCTGTTGGTTGAATTTTTCTGTTGATAAGGTGTTCTGGGTTATGTTCTGTTATTGTTGATCTGGTTATTACAGCTGACTGTATAATTTACATGTATTTTTGATGTATATGGATCCAGTTTGAAAATTTATGAAAAGTGGTCCTTGAAAAGAAGTAGGGGGTTGTAGCTCCCTTCCAGGAGAGATTGGAAAACGAGAGAGAGTTGTAGCTCTCTGCAGGTTGCAGCCTGCGTACTGGTAAAGGACTGCACCAGTACAAGACCATTGTAAAGGGAGTTTCTAATTTGAAAGAAGATAGAGACATATTGCAGCAGGTGGTTTTCACCCACATTGGGTTTCCACCTTATATCTGGTGTTCTTTGATGTGACTGTCTGCTTTTCTTGTTCATGCTCATTATTGATGGTATTGATATGCAAAAATAATTCAAAGTACAAATAAGGAAGAATTGTTAAAAGATCTAGATAATACTAATTCACCCCCCCTCTCAGTATTTTCAACTACCCTTAAAGCCAATATCTTGCATACGACACACACATGGAGACTAAGGTTCGAGTCTTTAGGGTTGGTGAATTCACCTACTATGACTTAGAAACACAATGATAATGTTTTGTACTGATGAAACAAATTTCATGTGTAAATTGTAATCCAACCAATGTTAAGTTGGAAACCCATATTGTAATACTTGGCATTTCATATAATATAATTTATCTAGTTGGAGTTATTTATAGTTGCACTTGATATTGTTTAGTTTTTATAATTAACATATGTAATTTAGAATATTCATATTATATGAACCAGTGCCCATTGTATGAAATTTTTTTAATTTAGTTGCAAAATCATACTAATTAAGTTTATGTTGATTAATAATTAACACATATAATCAATATAAAACTACTAAATTAGTATTTTATATTGATTAATGATGAACACAAATAAAATGAATATATGACTAAATTAGTCATTTATAATGATTATTAATGAAAATAAATGAAATGAATATAAACTACCAAATTAGTTGTTTATATAATGAATATGAAACTACCAAAAAAATATAAATGACTACTGGAAATGATTAATTTTTCGTTACAAATGATAACTAATTTTTGCATATATATGACTATTAGTAGCTAATTTATAGCATCTTATAACACGACAAAAATTTAGTCATATTTCTTTGATCATTAATTGCTTTCAAACGATGATTAAAATTTTCATCTATATGTCTATTAGTAGCTAATTTACAATATCTTATAACACGACCAACGTTTTGGTAATATTTCTTTGGTCATTAATTGGTTTTCTCGGATTATCATATAGTAATATATTTTGTTGTATATTTGGTCATTAATTATGGCAATTTATGACTAAATCAATTACTAAATTAATGACCAATTTTACAACTAAATATACTACTAGATGATAAAATTGAGACAACCAATTAATGACTAAAATAAATACGACTAAAATTTAGTCGCGTTATAAGACACTATAAATTAGCTACTACTGGTCACCGACTGAAAAGTGGTCGTTTATATGAAAATTTTAGTCATTGTTTTAGTAACTAATTAGTCGTTTTGTACTAGTGATATACCATCAAGTGGCTCCAACAAGGAAGGGATCTTCATTTCAGCCAGTATTGTTTCCTTCTCTATAGCATCAAGCCCTTCACGAATGAGGTAATATGTGATGTTGCTCCTCTTGAATTTTTTTATGTTTATTAGGCCAATCATATTTGTTGAAGTTTCATGTTTTCTATGAGTCCAGATCTCACACTGTTATTATTACTTTGGGGAGGAAACTCTCTAGGATACCAGAGGTAGCCTCGCCTACTACCATCTCTTTGATCTTTGGTAAGCAATGTAGTGAGATCATGTCCCAGACTAGGAATTGTGTTTCCTTCCTCATTCATTCTCAATGTAAGGGGAATATTGTGGCCATATCCATGGCCCTTAGAAAGGGTCCTTGCACACAGTAGAAACAAGTTGATAAGGTCATGGAAGAATATAAGTACATATTCTCCTCACCCATAGGAGTACCTTTACACTGTCAGGTCAAGCACTCGATTGATATGACTCTCAAAGCTCCTTTCCCCAATGGGACAATATATTGTTGCTTTCTTCTGGAAAATTAGGAAATCAAGTGGCAGGTCCAAGAACTTTACAAAAAGTGCATATATGATCAAGCTCCTCACCTTTTGGGAGCCCAATTATAATCATATAGTAGAACGATGGGACCTAGAGACTCAACATTGATTATCAGGCACTGAATATAATCATTGTCAGAAAAATGTACCCAATCCCATGGATTTACGACCTTCTTGACTAGCTTAATGGGTCCAAGTACTTCAACAATATTGATTTGAAGTCTGGATAACACCAAGTTCCAATAGAGCCAACAAATGTATGGAAGACAACCTTCAAATCCAAGGAAGGAATTTTTGAGTGGTTGGTCATTCCCTTCAGGTTGAAAATGCCCCTACAAATTTTATGAGGCTGATGGATGAAATCTTGGGGCCTTTAACCAACTCATATGTGGTTTTATATTAAGATAACATTCTCATTCAGCAAGAGTTGGGAAGAGCACTTGCAAACTATTTGGTAGGTCCTTCAAACCCTACAATAACACAATCTATGTGCCAACCTCGAAAGTTCTCCTTTGGCATGGACTAGGTACAATATTTGGGTTACATGATCAACGAGAAAGGCATGCATGTGGATTTGGCTAAGGTCCAATTCATTCGGTATTGTTCAGCCCCAGAGAGTACGTCAGAGTGTCACAACTTCTTGGGCCCTGCTAATTTCTAACGGAGATTCATGTTGGGGTTCTCTCATATTGTTTGGCCCTTGAGTCAAGTTACCAAGGGCAGACAAAAAGCGAAGTATTTTTTGTCTGAGGCACAAAAGAAGGCATTCTTTGAACTGAAAGACTACCTTCTCTCTCCACTGATCCTCACCTTTCTAGACTTACAAAAGCCATTTAAGATTAAGACAAATGCCTCAAATTATGCTATTAGTGTAATCCTCCCTCAATAAGAGCACATGGTGGAAGTAGAAAATCATCCACACAAATGACTAGCCTCTTCAATTTACAAAGACATAAGGGAAGTTTCAGAATGATTTCCATAAAAAATGTTCCACATACCTACAACACTTCCATATGAACATAAAGTAAAATAAGGGAAGCCCCAATCATGTCATAGATTGCCTCAGCCAAACCCCAATTGTGGCACTTAGTACAATTCTCATCTCTTGCAGGCATGAGACCTCTAAATGACCACAACTATATGAAAGTGACTCAAATTTCATTGCCACCTACAAGTTGTTGATGGATGGAAAACCAATTCTAGACTTCCAGCTTCAGGATGGAATATTGTGCTATCTGGGACATATTTGCGTTCCTTCAATCGCATGTGCCAAGTTTATTTGTGAGGCACATTATAGTAGGGTTGCAGGACACTTTGGAGTGAAGAAGATAGTGGTAATACTACAGAAATATTTTTATTAGCAAAAAATATGACAAGATGTTGTATAATATATCAGGTCTTGCACTGCCTATGCCAACACTACTCTTCCTACACCTAGCCGACCTTGGTAATCCATCTTGATGGACTATATCTCTGGACTCTTTCCACCAATCATGGTAATGACCGTGTATTTGTGATTGTCGATATATTTTCTAATATGGATATATTGATGGCCTACAAGAAGAGAATCATAGCAAATGATACTGCCAAACTCTTCTATGAATGAGTGTGGGTTCATTTTGGGATTCCATAGACCATTATATTAGATAGGGATAGTAGGTCTCTAAGCACATTTTGGTCAAGCCTCTTTTCATTATTGGCCTCTAATATTACCATGTTGATTGCATTCCATCTGCATACTAATGGTCAAACAAAGGTTGTCAACAAGATGATAGTGCACATACTACACATGTACAAATCCAAGCATCCATGAACATGGGATTAGAGTGATACCTACATGCAACACAACTATAATAGATCTCTTCATATCTCCACTGGCCACATTCTCTTTCAAGTGGGCATGGGATTTCAACCATTGTGTCCCATTGATTTTGCAATGCCTCTTGTGACTACACTAGCATAACATACACATGTTGAATATGAAGCTAATAAAGACATTTGATTTTTTGAATGCATCCAGGACATCTATGAGTAGGCCCATGGTATATTTGAAAAATTGAATGTCAATTAAAAACAATGTCATGATCAGCATCAAGTGCCACACAATTTTCAAGTGGGCAATAAAGTTTGGTTAAATTTGCATAAGGAACGCCTTAATGGAGCCCATCAGAAGCTTTGACCACTTTGATATGGGTCTTACACCATCACCAAGGTTTTGGGTGACAATTCTTTCGATCTTAGCATTCCCCCATTCCTTGGCCTACACCTAGTGTTCAATGTGGATCACATTCATCCATACTTTCCACCATTGTTGGACTCACTAGACATTGTTGAGAAGTTGACACCAATAGAGCTCAACCCATATTGCATTGAACATAAAATTACTGACCAAATCATGGACACATATATCAAGCACACTCACCAATATAGGATCCAACTATATAGGGTTGTCAAATTCAACCAGCTCCTGCACCAAGGCAAGTCGCTCACCAAGCAACAAAGTTTAATAGAAGTTTCCCCACCTCATGGAGGCACTCAATGCAATGGGGACAATTGCTACCTAAGGGGAAAGGACTGCTCCACGTGGATATTAGTGGCCACTCTCCTATTCCAGTTTGATCCAAAATGGATTTTGGATAGACTCCTAAGTCTAAGTTTTCCTCACATAGGAAAATGAAAGTCCAAGGAAGTTCCTAGAAATAGCCCCATGGTAGAGATCTTTTCATTCTGAATCTACTGCAACTTGAATTGACAAAAATGGACTCAGGATGCAGAAATTATCGCAAAAAGAAGATGCCCTTGGTTCTTTGGAACAAGAGGCAGAATCCCCTGAAATGGGCAAAAAACCCTTATAAAGGGAAATCACATCGAAGGATGTCCAAAAGATGGAGTTAAGTGGG
The DNA here is from genome assembly GCA_000404065.3 of Pinus taeda. NCBI lineage: Eukaryota > Viridiplantae > Streptophyta > Pinopsida > Pinales > Pinaceae > Pinus > Pinus taeda. The sequence goes on from APFE031128480.1 coordinate 36,439, forward strand.
AAGGGGAGAAATCCCTGATTGCCAATCCTCGACATATCGGGTTAGAGGCAGGCTTGCGCATATAACATAAGGTAAGGACCCCCCCGGGCCGATGCAATATTCCAATTGCTAATATCGGTAGATCGACATTAGTGATGGATGAGAAAGGGGATGGACCCCAGGCCAACGCAACATGTGATCGGCGATATCAGTGTCGACAGATCGGCACCCCCAAAGGGTAGACCCCCAGGTTTTTGCAATTGCGATTACTGATCGGGACTCGAACCCGATAACGATATTGGACCCGATTGTATATATTTTAAGATCCGTATTCTTGGATTTTTCTATATATTCCTTTGTACGCTATGCAATGCAACATGCGACTTGAGCTAGACCTGAAAGGGTTTATGGATGCGAATATATATATATTATTATATTTTATATAATATATGATATATACTATATATATATATATATAATATATATAATATTATATTATATATATATATATAATATATATATATACTATATAATATATATATATTATATATATATATATATATATTATATATATATAATATATATATATATATATATATATATATATTGAGTTCTGGAAAAGAGGGTTTCTATGTATTTCCTCATTTTTGTTAAATAAATGAAATACAAAGGAAAAGCGCCCAAAACGATAAAAGATGGACCCGAATTAATTATAGACACAGCCTCATATCATTTGAGTTCCATAATGAGCGAGATTTTAGGCGGGCCTCAGGCGGTAAGTGGTTTTGGATGGGTTCCACTCGATCCCATATAATGGTCGACATGTGGCATGGCTGAGGAGAGAGAAAACTGCCTTTTCGAGTGGGTAATCTCTGTGCAACTTATGCACCCGAAACGAACTAGCAACTGTTGGATCAAAGATCACCCAGATCAATGGTGGGCTTGCGATAGCGACCAAAGGTGGACCTAAAAGGGTTTATAGGGCCGATTTAATGGAATTTTAGGTCCCGAGTTCGTTCCCGACAATGTAATTTCGGAATAATATCTATTTATTGGTTTTTTCTCCATTTTCAACTTTTGCCTATGAAACAGCCCTGATTCCTTCTGTAACTGCTCCTGATCATCATGCCACGCTATAACAGACATTTGTACAGGAAATGATGCATTTTTAAGCCACAGAGCTGCAGCGCCAGATGGCCAGTCTAACTGATAGGGAGCAAAGAAGCCATAGAGCCGTAGAGGGATAATGTATCGTAGAGGAACGACTGAGGTAGCTGAAAAGCCAAAAAACTGCCTCAAAGAAAGCTAGAGCACCAATTGATGGGGTGGCAAAGCCAAAGAAGGAATCTAAGGCGAAAGAGAGGAGTGAGAGCAAAAAAATCATGTGCAGAGTAACCAAGGGAGTCGAAAGAAGGTAAAGTGAAAAGCCAGAGAGCTGTAAGTTGCAGAGCCAAAGAGCTAGAGCCAAAGCCAAGAGCCAGAGCCAAGAGCCAGAGGAGCCGAGAGCCAGAGTGAGAGCCGAGAGCCAGAAAGCCGAGAGCTTCAAGAGCTAGGGATAAAATGGTGCGTAAACCCATTGTTTCTATGTAAAACAATGGAGTTGAGCCAAGAGCTTGTAAAAAGGACTTTTCCATAATCCTAGAGAGCCTAGTTGAGTTGACTAGAGCTCACGGAGATGTAGCCCAAGAGTTTTGGGTGAACCCCTAGTTAAATTGATGTCTTATGTGTTTGTTTTACTGCTACATTATTTACTGTTATATGTATTTATATATCAGTTTAAGAACATCAACTTACAACACATAAACAGTTCTAAAATAGACATAAGTGCACACCTATATTGTTAAGAACTTATTAATTTAGCATTTGGTTAATCACAAAGACTTGGGAATAATTTAAAGCTTTGGAAGTGGGAGAGGTTCTTGTAAGTTAGACAAGAAGCATAAATGCCCCATTGTCAGATAAGGTGGTATTGCAGTGCTTAAGATTGGTTAACCTCACCTTCCAAGAAGGTTATATCAAAATGCTTGATGGATAGAGCTAAGATTGCTTATCTGAAAGGTGTTTGGGAGTCAAGGATTGATTGTCTGATTGATTGTATGCTTGTTGCAGACTGACTATTTTCTAAGTTTGCAGAGGTGAAGGGAAAGCTATTGATAGCTTAGTCTAGGAAGGAAAAGAAGGAAGAAGGGCTGAAGACATTCTTTTCATCCCAAAGGACCTCAAGGAAATCCTTGAAGCACAAGAGGTTTGTTGCAAAAGGTTGCTGAATAAGCTCTTTATTAATCTTGTTTGAAGTTCTTTGTTCATTTTGCATAAGGACAACTTCTACAAGTGCATCCTAAAATTCCTCCTTCATCACAAGAGTCTTTGATGAAGACATGAAGCAAGACTTGTCCACCATGATGGATATGGTGAGAGAAATGTATGAGGATGGAAGGAAGAGTAGCATACTGAGAGAGTAGTTTAATTCCATGAAGGAAGAGAAGTAATTACTTTTTGACAAATTGAAGAAAATGGAGAGGTAGCTTCATATTGCAAATATGAACCTAAAAAGGATGCATGAGTCGGAGTCATAGATATTTTTTGCCAAAGAAGCCTTGGTCAAGTATCAGCTTGAAGAAGAGGTAAACCATTCCAGTTTGTCTTCAAATTCTTCTAAGAATGCTTATATTGGTTCTTTTGAAGAACATACTAGAGGCATAGGTTCTAAGCTAATGTCCAAGATGGTCTATGAAGGAAAAGGCTTGGGCAAACATGCACAAGGTATTGTTGAGCCAATAATGTTTGAGTAAAGGCCTAAGTATTTGGGTCTTGGCTATGGATAGTCTTATAGAAAGAGTTCCAAAGCTTCCATGAAGGCCATTGAAATAGCCCCAAGAAGGAGTTGTGTTACAGAGTGTGAATATTGTATTCAGGAGGAATGCAATAGCTTGAAACATCATTTGGAAGATGTAGGTGTTCAGAAGTACACACTTTAACCAGAGAGTTGTGGAAACTTTGACAGCCTTGAAGAGATAAATAGTGTTCCAGAGGGAGCCACCTCCTCATGAAGGCAATAAAGGTGAAAGAGGTAGGTATAAATCTAGTTCTAATCATATTCCTTTTGATTTTGCAAAGCATGATAAATTTCCACATAGATATGGGAAAAGAATTGCATGTTCCTTTTGTGGTTTGGATAACCATCATGTTTATTGATGTTGGAAGAGAATGGCCACATATAGGAAAATTTTGAAGGAAAAGAAGCAAGAAGCCAAAGGTCCATTGGACAAGGCAAATCATGTTGTCAAGAGGATGCACATGTAGTGCATTTACTGCGATAAGCAAGTGCATCTTGCTAAAAAGTTTTGGACTTTGAATCCAAAAATGCTTCCACAAAAGCTGAAGAAAGTGGAAAGAGAAGATGGCATAAATGGAAAGGAAGTTTCCATGAATGATGTGTCTCAGGATGATTCATATGTTTATGTTGATGTGCAGACAAAGGTAGTACCTTTGAAAGGCATTGGTGAGAAATGGTTAGAGTTCTTATCCAATTAAGATTGCATGTCTATTGATGCATCCATTTGCATTTCTTTGCTAGTGAGATGCAAGTTGCAGGTTCTTACCAAGAAGGTGAATGTAAAAGTTGAGTAGGAGGCTCACTGTTTTTCTGGAACATTATATTTCATTTCAGCTTCGAAAGTACAGTGTATTTAAGTGAAAGTTGAAAGATGAAATGCATGCATGAGCATGATGTGCATGAACACAGGGGTGTTGATGATTTCCTTGTATTTGAACATGTATGTGTAATTAACTTGAAGGGTTGATTTCTTTGTTGTAACATGCATGTAATGTTGACTTGAGGAAAGTTGACCTGGTTTCCAAGATGGAGATAGTGATGCAATCTTTCATCTTTTGAAAAGAGTCCTAATGGTATTTTTCTACATGCTTGACTTGAAGGGTCATTAGCTTTAAAGGCATGTTTTGTGGGCTTTTTATCTAGTCCATTATTTGAATGTAGATGTAAGACATGGAGGTGTTCACAAAATGTGAATTCTGTTTCTTTTGTGAAGCAAGAGTTTTGGCCATCCAATTGTTGTCTGTGTTTCTATTGTTGTTAACAGTTGTTGTTGACAGCTTGTCAAATAGGTACAAATGAATGTTTTGTGGAGAAAATGTACTTCACATTTGTTTGAGCCACCTTGGATCAATGATCAAGGCAGAAAAGTTCAAACTATCTTCTATGACCATCTCAGCAGGAGTTTTGCAGGAAGGCAAGGACGAAGGCAATACTTCCGAGAAGGGCCAGCAAATCCAGGAAGGAAATTGGTCAGAGACTTGGTTCAGAGGCACTATGCAAAGGCAAGTGTGTGGAGGCTAAAAGAAGGGGGTGTTGTTACTCTCATTTACTATTTAGATCAATATATCAGTATTTTGGCGATCCAAATGGATCCAAGAACACTCTCTAAGTCTTCAAAAACTTGAAAAACCATGTCAAAGACCAAAGAAGATCGCATGAGAAAACCTTTCGGAATGGGGAAAAACCTGTGAAATCAGTGAAAAGATAGAGTATTGGAGGCAGAACAAAGTAATGCACAATAGCTGTCAGATTTGGCCCATCAACTGTCCAGATCTGAAAGGCGAATCGCAATCGGTGGTGGCCTTTGGCGAATATCGGTGGAATCCACATAAGACTTGCGAGGGTATCGGTGGAGACCTCATAGGAGATGCGATGGCCACTGGCGGGGTCAATGAGGACTGTGGATCAAGCGCATAGATCGAGGGCCCACATTGCATCACCAAATCACCATCGGCAAATACAAAGGAGCAGGAGTTTATGTACCTATGCATATATGTGATCCGATGGACCGGACCTAATAACACTATAAGCCATAATATATGGATCTTGAGGTTCATCAAACACCATTTTTAATGTATTTTCGTAGTTTCTTTTGTTAAATGACATGCGAAGGAGAAAGTGTCGACGCGATAAGCCAGACCCGAAAGGGTACCTTAAGGCTATTACATATAGTTTCAAGTCTAGAGGAAAGTCATTTCTAATGCATTTTCACAATTTTTAATGTATTTCCAAAATACAAAGGGACGAGCCATTTTGATATGCAATGGCGACTTATAGGTGGGCCCGATAGAAGAATAAGGTGGATCTAAGGACTTTTGAAGTCTGATTCATAGAGTTCTAGTGGATTTTCTCAGTTTCAAATACATTTCACCATATTAAATAGAGAGCGACTGTTTTAGGAGTTCCAAAGGCCTGAGGCACTCTTATGTTACAGAATAGGTGGCCACCTCCCCTTTAGGCATTATGCAATGACTGTATAATGTTGGAAGAGGGATTCGAAGCGAACAAAGGCTAGGGAGACTGAGAGCCGAGAACCTGAAATGAATAGGCAACACAGTTTTGGCTTTAAAAGCCACAGACTGAGAGCAAACAAAGGAAGAAGTATTGCAGGCAAATGCCAAGACAGAGTTAGGACAGAGACAGAGAGTGTTGAAGGAGTTTGTGTACTCAGAGAGGCTTGAGAGGTTCAAGAAAAGCTCTTCTTGTTGCATCTGTTGTGTACTAAGTCTCAAATTGAGCTCATACTGTTGTAAAAACTCTGCTTGAAGACATAATAGAGAGGTCACCACTGAAGGCTGGACCAGGAGATGTAGCCCAGGAGTATTGGGTGAACTCCTCATTAAATTTGTTGTGTTATGTGTTGTCTATTATGTTTTGTTTACTGCTTCATTGTCTGTGTATTCCGCAATCTTATCGATCCATTGAATAAAATAACATAGGCAAATCCATGCATATAAGTCTATAATACCTTATTAATTATCTTAGATCTCATTAACAGATCAAGTGGTATCAGAGCTTTAGGTTTACTAAGGTTAGACAAGCTTGTGCTGGATTGGTGAATGATAACTAAGTCAAAGCTCAAATTAGGAGAAGGAGAACTGGTTGAAACTAACCCAGAAATTGGTAGAGTCTATCCTAGGAGGGAAATGGTTGAAGAAAATCCCTTGGAATCAGACTTTCAATTCATGGATAGTTTCATGACCATCAAAGCCATGGCAGAAGAAATGTATAGAGAATTTAAGAAAGGCCGAAGTGAAGATTCTCCCACTTCCAAACAAGACAAAGGGACAGAAGAATCTCTTCTAGATGGCCATTTTGAAGGCAAAGGGAAAGGAAAAGAGGATTTTCTATCCACAACTCCTGATAGCCCTGAAAATAAAAAGAAGAAAACATCTTTGATTAAATTAGATGTTAAATTTCATTTGCCAATATATGATGGAGAATTAAATGCAGAGAAGCTAGATAACTGGATTAGACAGATTGATGTGTATTGCAAGGTGCAGAATATTGATTCAGACAGGAGTAAAATTCAATTGGCCAGCCTATGCCTTGGAGGAACTTCCTTGGTATGGTGGGAAGGCAGGACACAAGCTGACTTGAAGAAGCATGGTAAAATTCTTTCTGTCTAGAGTGAATTTGTTTCTGCAATTAAAAAACAATTCTATCCACTAGCTTATATGCAGCAAGCTATGATGAGTTGGCAAACTCTTCGCCAAGTAAAAGGGAAAAGTGTACAAAGCTACACCCAAGAATTTAGAAAAGGAGTTTTGATTCTAGGAATTTCTTTAGACTCACCTGAAACTTTGCTAAAGTATATAGGTGGTCTACACAACTATTTAAGGCACACAATTCTCATGTTTAACCCTACTAGCATAGATGAGGTATCCATTCAAGCTACCCATCTAGAGGCTAGAGGAAGAATGTGAACCCAGAGATTGGGGGATCATCAAAACCCACTGAAAGCAAGAACAAGGAAAAGAGGAAGCAGAAATGGAAAGAGAGGAAGGCAAATTCTGTATAGAAGGCCAAACCTTCATGCACTCACTACAAGAAGGTTGGACATGATGATGAACATTGTTGGTCTTTGCATCCAAAGCTGAAACCCAAGATGTTCGATGGCTTTAAGAAGAAGATTGTTGCTGCTATACATAAAGATTTGGGATCAGACTCAGGTGATGAAACAACAATTGCAGCCACATGGCTAAAAGGTAAAAATTATGAAGCATCTAGTAGTAATTCTGCACGAACTATTGATAGTGAAGAAAATGAGAGGAAAAGACATGAGCTTTTTCATATTAGAGTTATTTCCAAGCATCAAAAGATTGATACTTTTTTTGATAGTGGCTCACAAGTAAACTTAATTTCTGAAGCAATTGTAAAGAAATTGGAACTACTAACCACACCTCACAAGAATCCATATCCATTAGGTTGGGTATGTGATAAAGCAAAGCTACAAGTGACTAGGACAATGTAAACTTAGGTTTTATTTTGGGTTAGCATTTGTAGATGAGGTTGAGTTAGATATTGTTCCCTCGGATGTATGTGGAATTGTTTTAGGAAGTCCTTACTTGTATGATAGAAAAGCCATTTTCTATAGAGCTGAAAATAAGTATCAACTCATTAAAGATGGAATCGAATATATTGTAAGAGCTCATAAACTCAAGAATAATTATACTCTTAGTTTGTAGGTTTCCGTGGAGTGCTTTTTGAGAAACTGAATTCGGATAATCCACAGTGTTCTTCATTATCATTTGTCGACGTTTCGAGCCTAGACCAAGTCCTGATGATAAGTCTTGGTCTAGGCTTGAAACGTCGACAAATAATAATGAAGAACACTGTGGATTATCCGAATTCAGTTTCTCAATAATTATACTCTCATAAACTCAGGGAAAATGAAAAGAATTGTAAATTCATGCAAGCAATTTTTATTGATGGTTGTAAAGGAAAAGAAACCTAATAAAACCAATGTATTTGAAGGCTGTGATGCTAAAAAACAAGCTGATTTAGAAAACGTTGTTTCAAAATATGATATTCTATTTCATGAACCTAAAGGTTTGCCACCCAAAAGGGAAATTTCACATGATATTAATTTGCAGCAAGATGCTCCATTGCCTAACATCGGAATGTACAAGTTATCCTCTTTAGAGAATGCAGAGATCAAGAATCAAGCATAGGAGTTGCTCAAGAAAGGGTTCATAAGACCAAGCACATCACCATGCAGACTCTCCAATCGTGTTGGTGAGGAAGAAAGATGGTTCGTGGACTATGCCATGGGAGCAGTGTTGATGCAACATGGTAAACCCATTTACTACCATTCTAAGACTTTTAATTCTGTAGTAGTTAATTATCCTACAAATGATAAAAAATTGTATGCATTAGTCCAGAGTGTGAAGAAGTGGAAACATTATTTAATGGGCAAAGAAACAATTATACATAGTGATCATCAGCCACTTCAATATTTGCACTCACAAACTAAATTGCAGCAATCAAGACACTAGAGGTGGATGGGTTTCCACAACAGTTTCATTTATTCATCAGATATAAAAAGGGCATACACAATAAAGTTGTAGATATGTTGTCCAGAACAATCATAAATGCATCTACTATACTTAAGCATAGCTCAATAATGCATGAAAGCTACATTGAACAATATGCTCAAGATATAGAATTTAAAGATGTATATGCAGCTTTAAGTAATGGCAAAAAGGTAGAAGAATTGGATTACTATGTTAAGGACCAACTCTTGTATCATTTGGGAAAACTATGCATTGCAAAAACAGAAAGAGTTAACATAATTAGGGAGGCACATACTTCTCTAATATCAGGTCATTTTGGTGTAAATAAAATGGTTGCACAACTGCAAAGATACTGCTATTGGCCAAGAATGCATGAAACAATTTCTAGATATGTAAGAGGGTGTACCATGTGTGCTAAAGGTAAGCCTAGCAATAGAAAACTAGGTTTGTACACTCTACTAACAGTCCCTTCCCATCCTTCGGAACGTGTTTCAGCAAAATGTGTATTTTAATACCTTGTAACAAACATATTACAGCTAAACAAACAACAAAATTGTTCTTTCAGCATGTCTGGGTACATTTTGGGTTACCCACTTCCATAGTATCTGATCGAGACTCCCGATTTGTTGGGAAGTTTTGGTCAAGTCTGTGGGAATTGATGGACACCAGACTGAAGAAAAGCATAGCCTTTCATCCACAAACAGATGGCCAAACAGAGGTAGTCAATAGGACAATGATCCAGTTACTCAGGGGTTATTGCAACAAGCATCCCAAGCTTTGGGATGAACATTTATGTTATGTGCAACATGCTTATAATTATGATAAACATTCTTCTACACAGAGATCTCCTTTTGATACCTGTTTTGGTTTTATATCAAGGTCTCCCTTGGATTTTGTCTTTCAAAAGACATAGCAGTTGATGGACACAATGATGTGGACAAGGCAACCAGATTCATTGAAAAAATCCAAGAAATTCACTGGGCAGTGTAGGAACAGCTGGAAAAGAGCCAAGCCAAGTACAAGGCAAGGCATGATAAACACCGGGTGGAGCACAACTTCCAAGTTGGTGATCAAATCTAGTTGTATATCAACAACGACAGAATCCAAGGTGAAGGAAAGAAGTTGAAGCCAATAAGGTATGGGACTTTTAAGGTACTTGACAAAATTGCTGAGAACATTTTTTGCCTTGATCTACCAGCATACATGCACATCTATTCAGTGGTAAATGCAGAAAATTTAATATTGTTTGAACCTTCATTAATTGAATATCTTGAAGAGCAAAGTCAATTGCCTTCCATTGATGATCTGTTGCCTGAATACCTCAATGAGCTGCAGGAAGATATAGCTCTGGACAGGAATGTGAGGACTACACGCAGAGGGGACATGAAGTACCTTAAAATTGAGCTCAAGGGTTCAAAACCCAGCAATTCCAAATGGATAGAGATTAGGCAAGTGAGGAAACTGTATCCTCACTTAAGTGATGCTTGAAAACCAACTTTTGGTGCTCCAAAAGCCTTTTTCAGTGGGAAGGTGAGATCCAAATGGATCTAAGAACACTCTCTAAGTATTCAAAAACTTGAAAAATCATGCCAAAGACCAAAGAAGATCGCATGAGAAAACCTTTCAGACTGGGGAAAAACACTACCGGGAGGCAAAAAACTGTGAAATTAGTGAAAAGACAGAGTATAGAAAGTGGAACAAAGTAATGCACAGTAGCCGTCAAATCTGGCCAATCAACAGTTCAGATTTGAGCGGCGAATTGAAATTGGCAGTGGCCTTTGGTAGATATCAGCGGAATCCACATAAGACTTGCGATGACGATCAGCAAAGACCTCATAGGAGATACAATGGTGACTGGCAGGGTCAACGAGGACCATCGATCAAACGTGCATATCGACGGCCCACGTTGTATCACCAAATCACAATCGGCAAATACAAAGGAGTGGGGGTTTATGTACATATTCATATATGTGATCCAATGGATGGGACCCGATAAAATTATAAGCCATAATATATGGATCTTGAGATCCATCAAACACCATTTTTAATGTATTTTCGCGGTTTTGTTTGTTAAACGAAATGCGAAGGAGAGAGTACCGATGTGATAAGCTAGACCCGAAATGGTACCTTCAGGATATTACATATAGTTTCAAGTTTGGAGGAAAGTCATTTCTAATGCATATTCGTAGTTTTTAATGTATTTCCAAAATACAAAGGGACGAGCCATTTCGATATGCAGCGACGACTTACAGGCAGACCCGATAGAAGAATAAGGTGGATCTAAGGACTTTTGAAGTCCAATACATAGAGTTTTGGTGGATTTTCTCAGTTTCAAATACGTTTCACTGTATTAAATAGAGAGCGGCTATTTCAGGAGTTCCAGAGGCCCGAGGCACTCTTACATTATAGAATAGGTGGCCACCTCCCTTTTAGGTGCTATGCAATGATTGTATAATGCTGGAAGAAGGATTCAAAGAGAACAAAGGCTAGGGAGACTGAGAGCCGAGAACTTGAAATGAACAGGAAGCATAGTTTTGGGTTTAAAAGCTACAGACAAAGAGCAAACAAAGGAAGCAGTATTGCAGGAAAATGTTGAGACAAAATTAAGACAGATACAGAGAGCATTGAGGGAGTCTGTGAACTCAGAGAGGCTTGAGAGGTTCAAGCAAAGCCCTTGTTGTTGCATCTGTTGTGTACTAAGTCTCAAATTGAGCTCATACTGTTGTAAAAACTCTGCTTGAAGACATAATAGAGAGGTCACCACTGAAGGCTGGACCAAGAGATGTAGCCTAGGAGTATTGGGTGAAATCCTCATTAAATTTGTTGTGTTATGTGTTGTCTATTATATTTTGTTTACTGCTTCATTGTCTGTGTATTTCATAATCTTATCGATCCATTGCATAAAATAACATAGACAAATCCATGCACACAAGTCTGTAATACCTTACTAATTGTCTTAGATATCGTTATTAGATCATTTGGAGACCAAAACATCTTTTAGTGGGAAGGCGTGATCCAAAATGGATTTTGGACAGACTCCTAAGTCTAAGTGTTCCTCACAGAGGAATATGAAAGTCCAAGGAAGTTCCTGGAAATAGCCCCATGCTAGAGATCTTTTCATTCTAAATCTACTACAACTTGAATGGGCGAAAATGGACTTAGGATGCAGAAATTATTGCAGAAAGAAGATGCCCTTGGTTCTTTAGAAAAAGAGGCCAAATCACCTAAAATGGGCAAAAAACCCTTATAAAGGGAAATCACATTTGAGGAGGTCCAAAAGACAGACTTTAAATGGGAAGGGTAGAAACCCCTGATTAACGATCCCTGACATATCGGGTTAGAGGCAGGCTGGCGCATATAACATAAGGTAAGGACACCCCTAGGCCGATGTGATATTTCGATCGCTAATATCGGTGGATCAGCATCGCCGATGGCATGAGACAAGGGATGGACCCCAGGCCAATGCGACATGTGATCGTTGATATCGGCGTCGACGAATCGATACACCCAAAGGGTAGACCCCTGGGCCATTGCGATTGCGATTAGCAATCAGGACCCTGACCTGATAGGGATTATGGACCTGATTGTATATATTTTAAGATCCATTTTTTTGGATTTTTCTATATATTCCTTTGTACGTGATGCGATGCGACATGCGACTTGAGCCAGACCCAAAAGGGTTTATGGATGCAAGTATATATATATATATAATATATGTATATTAATATATTATATATATATATAATATATATTAATATATATATTAATTATATATATATACTATATATATAATATATATAGATATGTATATATACACCAAGCCGATGTGACATTCCGATCGTTGTTATCGGTGGATCAACATCGGCGATGGCATGAGACAAGGGACGAATCCCGGGCCAACGCGACATGTGATCATCGATATCGACGTCGGCGAATCGATACACCCAAAGGGTAGACCCCTAGGCCATTGCAATTGTGATTAGCGATTGGGACCCTATTATAGACATTTTTGGGCACTTCAACACCAATCATAAATGTCCATAAACTGAGGGCTCCTAAGTCCCTAAAAGTGTTGCTTCACTACCTAAAGGAACAAGGTCAGCTGATTACATCATCTCCC
>APFE031128489.1:3082-33055 GCA_000404065.3 Pinus taeda
GGTAGCTAGTTATATAGTGTCTAAATTTGTTTATTGCATAAATAACAGCTAATAATTCTTTTTCTGTCACAGTATAATCAAGTTTTGCAGAAGTGATATTTTTTCTAATATAATATATAGCATAAGGTTTCTTGTCCTCCTCCTAATCGAGGACAACACCTATAGCTACATCTGATGCATCCGTGGAGATGTTGAAACACAGCTCCCAGTTTGGTCCACGTAATACCGGTGTTGTTGAGACTAGTTTCTTTAAACTTGAAAAAGTTGTGTCACACTTGTTAGACCAACTAAAATCAACATTTTGAGTTAGAGCATATAAGGGTGCAGCAATCTATGAATTTTTTTTAATAAACCTATGATAATAACCTGCATATCCTACGAAGCTACGTACCTCTGTTTGATGCAGGAGGTAGGCAGTAAAAGAATTACCTATATTTTTGTTGGATCTACCTGTATTCCTACTGCGAAGATATAATGTCCCAGGATCATGCCCTCGATCATCATCATGTGACACTTGACATTGCTTAAACATAACCTGGTAGCAATGCATCGTTCTAAGACCTTTTCTAGCATTTGCAATGCTTGATCAAAGTCATCCCCATATGGAGTAAAGTCATCCATATATACCTCAAGTCCTTCATTTATTGGGTCAGCAAAGATGATGAGTATAGATCTTTGGAACATGGATGGGGCATTACACAAGCTAAATGGAAATACCTTGTATGCGAATGTGCCCCAGGGACAGGTGAAGATTGTTTTATCCTAGTCTTCAGGGGAAATATAAATTTGATTGTAGCCGCTAAAACTGTCTAAAAAGGAGAAGAATTTCTTCCCTGCCAATGTATCGAGGACCTGATCAATGAATGGGAGGGGGAAGTGATCTTTCTGTGTTGCCTTGTTCAGCTCCCGAAAGTATACACAAATACGCCACTTCCCATTTTTCTTAGGGATGACCACCAATGAAGAGACCCATTTATTGTCTAAGATAGGATAAATAAAATTTACATCCAATAGCTTCTGCAATTCCTTTTTCACGATACCCTTAAGGTGTGGGTTCAACCTCCATTGAGGCTGCCAGATGGGTTGAGCATCCTTCTTTGTATAGATGTGGTGTGTACATAGTTGTGGGTCTATTCCTTTCATATCAAGATAATCCAAGGAAAAAACCCATTTATTTTTCTGTAAGACCTAGAAATTTTCCTAGCTCAATCTCAATGGGTTCGTTGTTATGAACAAGAGTCATCTAAATATGTTGGTCATCTGTATCCTTCAGGGGATCTTCCATGGCTTCATTATCAATGATTTCTTTCAACATATGACATTTTACATTACTCACATTAGGTGGCTAATTTATAAAATTATTGATAACGTCATCTTTAGTATGATCTATTAATTCCAATGCCTCTGCTAATGTGAGTGGTGAACAGATGCTCTCTTCCAAGTATGCTGGTGGCTACTTATATATTTTTACAATGGGAAAAATTGGCATGGTAGGAGGATATAACACCAGATTTTTTACAACATCCCCCTTTGTAATAGTCATGCTGCCTTCTCAGCAACCAATATATGCATCAGCTATTGCAAACCAAGGTCAGCCAAGAATCAAAGGATGCCCATCCAACCTACTCCTTGGGTTTATAACCAGGAAATCTACTGGATATTCCCATGAGTCAACAGAAACTGTGATGTCTTGTAAAGTCCCTTCTAGTCTTACCACCGATCGGTCAGCAAGTTCTAATAAAGTGGTGGTTGGTTCCAGGGCTATAATACCAAGTGTTTGAGAAGTTTTTGTTGTTAATATGTTAACGGCAGCTCCTAGATCAACTAATGTATTTAGAAAAGAGCGGCCATATATATGAACTGTTACTATGGGGTTTCCATGATCTTTGTACTTTATTGGAGTTTCCTCTCCCGAGAGTAAATCGGATAAGGTTCCTACAACATGGATAGTGGGTGAGGTTTCTACCTTCCTCATGGGCTTCCTTACACACAATTCTTTGATTGTTTTGAAATAGATGGGAATGTCTTGAATGGCCTAGAGGAGAGGGATCTTAATACACAAATTTTTAAGTTCCCCTACAAGATCGAAATCACAGTAGGTGATTGGTTTAAGTATCGTTAGTCTTTTGGAATGGACGAGAAGTGACTATAAGTTTTTCAGGGTCATCATACTGATCTGTCCCTCCCCCTACCTTGGTTCATTATTATTTACAAGTGGTGGAATATGTACAGGTGGAGTTACGTTTTCAATTGAAGGTTGGTCCCTATTTTCCTCATGAGTGATGAAATGTCCTAACCTCAATCTGAGCTCATTACATTCTTTCTGCTCAATATCATACTCTGGGTTTTCAATAATCTGTACCAACTTGACTAGTCTATTATTAGGATTTGGGTTCGACTGAGCTGGTAACTACAGCCGCAGAAGAGGTTGAGAATTTTGGCGCATTTCCTATGAAAGGAAACTTTAAAACATGCTAAAATAGTGTAGGGGACCAAATCCGTTGATTTAAGGCAGAATCTTCATGTGGGGCGCCAATCCTCAAATAACTCAAGTGGATGAGGTGTGGTTAGGTGTGAACATGAACTTGGATTTCTAAATGGTTTAGGAAAGCAGTTGGACCAATATTTCTATAATATTAAGCCTTTAAAGGAAAAAAACAAGGGAAGGTTGGTCCACCGAGCTAGTTTACCAAAACCAAGTGTGAACATGATTTTTAGTGCATGTGTCTAAGTCAAGGATACTTAGCATAAAAAATAAATGTAGATGTTAGGATTATATTCCAACAGCCCCCCTTCATCCTAACTCACTTATCTAAACTAAGTCCCAGCCAAGATGCCATGTTAGGTACTCAGATACAATAAATAAAAGATCCTCATTAAATGAAGAATGAGGGAAAACCCCGTGGGAAAAACCCCCCCACAAAAGAGGAAAAAAGGGCTAAGTGGCCAAAAGGGCCTACTCAGCTGTCTCCACCACTCCAAGCATAGCTCTCAGCTCTAAAAATTTCTTTTCAATGAAATACTTGTTGAAGATGTCTGCAACCTGCAGCTTAGTGGGGTAGTACTGCAGTGATATGACTTGCTCACGGATCAGGTCGCGGAGGTAATGCATGCGAATTTCAATGTGTTTGGTCCTCTACCTATAAACTAGATCAATCAATATCTAAATGGACCCCTGATTGTCACAAAATATGACAGTCAGAAGTGGATACTGAATACTAAACTCGGAGAGAATCCCCTGCAACGAAACAAGCTATGTAGTTGCATTCACTACACCTCTATATTGTGCCTCGACTGTAGATAAAGAAATCGTGGATTTCTTCTTACTAGACTAGCAAAAAGGGCATGAAGCAAAGCTAAAAACATTACCAGAGGTGGACTTGCGGTCTGTACCATTGCCAGCCCAATCAGAATTTGTGTACCCAATCAGCGAAAGTGGGCAATCTGTAGCATAAAAGATACTAAACCTGGGAGGACCTTTCACATATCTAAGGATTCTCTTTGCAGCTTTCTAGTCAAGCTCATGGGGCTCCTGCATATATTTGAAACAAACTCCTATTGCAAAAGATATATCAGGTAGGGTGTGAGTAAGATACAACAAAATCCCAACCAATTGTCGATACAATGTACTGCCCACTAAAGGTGTAGTACCCACATCCTCAAATCTGATCCCCGAAAGAAAGGGAGATGTTGTTGGCTTGCATTATGTCATCTGGAAGAAAACAAGTAGATATGATGCATACTTAGACTGTGCCATCTTGATCCCTGAAGTATATTGAGAAACTTCAAGACCAAGAAAGTAGTGCAACAGTCCCAAATCTGTCATGGAAAATCAATCGTGCAATGTTGATTTTTCCGAATCAATAGTTGAGTTAAGGTTCCCTGTCATCAGTAAATCATCTACATAAATTACTATCAACAAAATGGAATCATCATGTTTCAGTAAATAAACATTTGTATCAGATTTGCATCAAATGAATCCAATGGAAAGCAAGAAAGAATCCATCTTGGCATACCAGGCTCTAGGAGGTTGTTTTAGGCCATACAAAGATTTCTTTAATCTACAAATGAGGGAAGAGTTTTGAATGTATCCCTATGGCTGCCCCATATATATCTCCTCCTTGATATCTCCATGAATAAATTCACTCTTCACATCCATGTGATGAACTTCCCATTTGCGAGAAGTAGAAATGGCTAAAACTAGTCGAATGGAGTCCATTTTTGCAACAGGTGCAAATGTCTCTATGTAGTCTACGTGATGTACTTGTGAGTATCCTTTTGCAACAAGTCAAGATTTGTACTTATTGATCTCACCATCTGCAACAATATTTGTTTGATAGATCCATCGGCATCAAACAAGATTTCTTCCTTTCGGAAGTGGAACCAAGTCCCATGTGGTGTTTTCCATGAGAGCAGAGTACTCTTCATCCATGGCAACATCCCAAAGTAGGTTTCCAACAACCTCAGAGTGTGACTATGGATCTGAACCAAGTTTCATATAGTAATGTATGGGAATCAATGGTTCGGTGGCAGCTAGGGCTTGAGGAGACCCAAAAAACTGTGATCTAGCCATTCTCGCATCTGCAGGATCACCGAGGAGGGGGGTGAATCAGTAGTGTGACTTACTATCATTTTTTTCCTTTTATTACTTATCAATTGAATCACACTCTTGTTATTGCAGCAACTCAAAATATGTTAGCAACATATGAGTAAACAATAAACATGTAAACATATAAGAAACATATACTAAATGAAAACAATCAAATCAAAACCACAAAAATCATCATCACACATGAGACACAAGATTTCTAGTGGAAACCCTTCCTGGAGAAAAACCACCATTGTTGTTGCTACTCTTCTCTAAATTTATACTATGCTAGGCAACTTGTATTTTGCGTAGTTAGCTACCTTTGATCAACCCAGACACTCAACTCCATACATAATAGGATAACACCAATCAACCAGGACACTTGATTATAGTGGTCAACTTAGAAGACTTGTTTCTCACATAGATCTATCGACTACCAACTGCTAAAGGCCACCACGATCAACGATCCTCGCCCAACTCTGATTGGATCATCCAACTTCGATTGGATGGAGAAATTGTTCCTTTTGTTGAAGCTTCAATATCACTGCTCCTCTCTCATGAATCCACTACTCCTCAACACTGTGTGGACCTCATTTCATAAATTTTCAAGATGGATCCAGGACACTCTTCTCAACAAGAATTCAGATCTGCAATCCAAGTCTCAGTAGCAAAACACTCTGCAAATCTTAATCAAAAACACAACTAACAATGTGCTTTCAACACTAGCAAAATAGTGTCTCACATCCATACATCAAAACTATAACTCTATGGTGATCGAGAAACATAATCTCTACTCCAATCCTCTAAACAAAAAATCTGCTACAACAACCTAAAATCTGATATATTCTACAACATACTTCATATTTGCTCACTATGCAACAATTTTCACTCATACACTAAAGGTTCTACATTCTCAATTGATTCTTAAGCATTCCTTCTCTATGAAGCCTTCACTCATTCACTCTTATACTGAACCAACAATTAATCAACTCCAAAATGTAGAATATAAAATATGTAGGAAGAAATGCACTTTTGGATTGGGATCAAAGGTGCACAAAGTTGACAAAATCAAGTCACTATAACTACTACTTGTGCACTAAAGGTGTTCACATCATTGGAGGACCTTTTTTTCACATAAGTAAAAGCCAAAATATCCTCAACAATTCTCCAAGTGAATACCACAGGCAAATACCATGGTTATTCTAATACCAAGGACACCTGTACCATGGTAATATCAAAACAATACCACAGGAAAATACCTTGGTTATGTCAATACCAAGGACACCTGTACCATGGTAATATCCAAACCTATAACATGGTAAAATACTAGGTTTATGTCAATACCAAGGACTCATGTACCATGGTAATCGCCAAAACAATACCACAGACAAATACCTTGGTTATGTCAATGCCAAGGACACTTGTACCATGGTAATCTCATGTGTCAACGTAATCCACACACACATAACAATACCATGGTAATGCAAATACCAAGAATACATGTACCATAGTAATACTCTTGCAACATCATCATCAAGCTAACACAATGCAACAAAAGGAAACACCTCCATGAACACCATACTCCATCAAGCTACATCATCAAATACTAACATCAAGGGTTGACATCAATGCCAAGATAACCAACTCAATGCCAACTTAACTAGATGCAACCATGCTACAAGGAAGGAATCAACAGATCAGTTAGACTACATATTGTTGACATCAATGCCAACATGAGCTAGATTCCATCATGAGCCAATGCCAACATGAGCTAGATTCCATCATGAGCCAATGCCAACATCAACTAGCTATATCAATACACACCATAATGCCAAAAATATCCCCTTTTGGAATTGATGGCAACCACACACAAACTCGATACTAATCTGCTCTATCACTCCCCCTTTCACATCAATGGAAAAGGGTCAACTCCATCTGAATAGGCAACAATAACTGAAGCACAAAAACTAGAGCATTCAATCTCTACATGACTGAAATATAATACATATCAACCAATGACCTTGCTCTCTATCAATAGAAGCAAGCAACAAATATACCAATCATCATCCAAAGAAGCATACCAACCAACAACCTCTAGCCACAAGAAATAATATGCCAACATGAGGAAGCCATAAGCAACATCAATGGGAAACAACATAATAGTAACCATAAGCAGCATCAAGTATGTCTACCAATATTCACATGACAAAAATTCAACACTCTCCATAGAAACCACATAACATTAACATCAATAAACCTCTCTACTTAAAACATGAGGTCAAAAACTCCAACCGTCATAGCATAGTATGAGGCACACCATGAACACCTCTAAACGGACCATGATGCCAACAATGTATGGCTGAAGCAAACAAGAGAAAATAATGCTCCCCCTGAACACGTGCCATATCTAACATCATATCCATTCTGAAGTGAACTACTTCCACTACAACATTACTTCCTTTCCCAAGGAAAGAAGCACAAGGTGGATTAAGAGTCCACATGACCATGATCGATGACATATTACATTATATATACATGGTTGTAGTAGAAATACAAAGAATTCATACATGACCAATATATTACCATAACATGACCTCATGACTCATGACTAGATGACCCAATGATAGAACAACATAAGTATATGGTTCCATGTGAAGTTTACATGAATATATCAATAAATACATGGTTTTTATGATCATATCATAGGTACCAATGACTCAAAACATGATACATCATGACTATTACATCATCATTAGCCCTTACATGTGGTTGAAAAATAAACTTTGTAGGAATTTACAGGGTAAGTTCCTCAGACAGAACACCAAAGGACACTGCTCACAAATAGATCACAGATCAATACACCAATATTATTGACGTGGTTAAAACTCTCAAAGAGGGAAACATTCTGTGGCCTAAGCCAACACGACCACTTTAGGAAATTTATTAATAAAAGAAAGAAAATTTACATAAGCTTCTCTCATAAACGGTCACCCTAAAATGACCCTCCATGCTCTTTAAATAGAGATCATGGACCAATTAGGTGTTAAGCCTCGGATCAAGTGTTGGTAATACCGAGGAGAGAATGAACTGTTGGATCACTTCATGTATAGAACCTATCATGACCATCGGATTGCAAGTTACAAAAGTACATAGCAAAGAAACACACATTACCTAACTCTACACTAGACCAAGTTATACTTAACTATTTCCTATGTGTCGGAATATCCTAACATCCCCCCTTCAGAACAACTTGGGATAGGATTGAAGGATGTACATATATGACATAATAGGAGAAGGAAGGAGGCATTAGAGCCTATCCCCCCTTAGTGACAACTTCCTAAACTCCAACCATAAATCGAAGTTTAGTAAACTTTGCCTCTGTGAGAGCCTTTGTAAAGATGTCTGCAACTTGATCATCAGTTGAACAATATTGCACTTCAAGAACATGGTCCTAAATGAACTTTCTGATGAAGTGCATGGGTATTTTAATGTGTTTGTTGCGCTGATGTTGGACTGGATCTTTTCATAGTTGAATGGCACTTTGATTATCACACCAAAGTGTAGTCGGATGCTGCTGCTGAAAGCCAAACTTTGACAGGATCTAACGAAGCCACAGGGCTTCCTTACTAGCTTCTACAGCACCACGATACTCTACTTCTGTTGAAGAAAGAGAAACGACACTTTGTTTCTTGCAAGCCCATGTGATAGGTCGAGAACCAAGAGTGAACACAACCTGTAGTAGACTTTTGATCATCAAGGTCACTAGCCCAATCGGAATCAGTGAAACCAACCAATAGAGGAGATGCTTCTGCATTGTAATGAATCCCAAACTAAATTGTAGCTTGAACATAGCAAAGTATTATTTTAGCTTCTTTCCAATGACTTTCACATGGGTTTTGCATTAATCGAGCAATAAGGCCAACGATAAAGGAATGGTTAGGATGAGTATGGGCTAGATACAAAAGTTTTCCTACAAGTTGACAGTATAAAGTAGCATCAACATCAGGGGAAGTACAAGTGATTGAAAGTTTGACTCTAGACTGCTGGCTTGTAGTCTTCCATGTGAAACTGGTGTAGAAGATCACAGACATAATTAGACTGGGAAAGAGAAATACCTTCCTTGGATTGCAAAACTTGAAGACCAAGAAAATAATGCAAGTGTCCTAAGTCTGTCATTTCAAACCGTTTCTTAACGCTGGACTTCACATGGTTTATAAGGTTGGGATCACTACCAGCAAGGATAAGATCATAAACATAAAGAAAAATAATGACAAGATACTTACCCACTTTCTTGGTGTAGACGATATTGTCATAATGACACCTAGAAAAGCCAGTATTTAAAAGAAATCTATCCATTTTGGCATACCAAGCCCGAGGGGCTTGCTTGAGACCATAAAGGCATTTCTTAAGTCGACTTACAAGGCTTGAGTCTGTTTGTATAAATCGAGGATGTTGTTCCATACATATTTCTTCATGCAAGTCCCCATGCAAGAAGGCGGATTTAACATCCATCTAATGGACTTCCTATTTGAAAGAGGCAACAAGGGAAAGAACAAGGCAAATAGATTTCATTTTGACAACAAGAGAGAAGGTTTCAATATAGTCAATGCCTTCAACTTGTGAAGAACCCTTAGCAACAAGACAAGCTTTATTTTTATCAACTTTTCCATATGGTCCAAACTTGGTTCTGTAAACCCATTTGCATCTAACAAGTCTTCGTCCCTTTGGAATATGAACAAGATCCCATGTATCATTTGCCAATAATGAACGATATTATTCATTCATAGTTGCCTCCCAATCTAGATGGCCTGAATCTTCTGCAAATGTGTCAAGATCATAATTCACTGAAGCTTGAGCCAGTAAACAAGAGGCTCTATCGAATTGAGAAAGTGTACGTCACTGATCTGTAGGATCACCTACAAGAGCACCTATTGCATCCCAAATAGCACGGACCCATTTTGGAAGCTGAGGAGCTGAAGGTGGATCCTGAGAAGGTGGGGGAGGATTGTCATCCTTGCTATCATCATCTGAAGAAGAAATATTTTCAAAAGTAGAAGGGATAGAGAGAGGTGGCATATCCACTGAACTAGGCTCATAGGCCGATATATTTTCAGCAAAATTTACATCTCTTCTAATGATAACATTTTTGGAATTAAGTGGAATAAGTCTATATCCTTTGACATCTTCAGAATATCCAATACATTTTTCACTCTTAGGTTCTAAAGGTTTATGTTTCTCATTTGGAATATGACCCATGCTTCACTTCCAAAAACACGAAAGTGACTTACATCTGGTTTAATTGAGCTCCATGCTTCTTCTAGAGTGATATTCTTTAAAACCTTAGTAGGAGTGTGATTTACTATGTAATTTGCACAGTTAATTGCTTCTGCCCAAAAATTAAGACTAGGTCCTTTACATTGAAGAATACAATTAGCCATTTCATTTAAGGTGTGATTCTTCCTTTCAGCTACACCATTTTGTTGTGGAGTATATGGAAAAGTATGTTGCATTTGAATTCCATGTTAAGTGCAAAAGTTGATGAATTTTTTGTTAACATATTCT
Organism: Pinus taeda; assembly: GCA_000404065.3. Taxonomy (NCBI): domain Eukaryota; kingdom Viridiplantae; phylum Streptophyta; class Pinopsida; order Pinales; family Pinaceae; genus Pinus; species Pinus taeda. The sequence goes on from APFE031128489.1 coordinate 13,233, forward strand.
CCGCCATTATCATATCTTAGCTTAAGATTTTGATGTCCATATTGTTTCTCAACAAAGGCCTTAAATGCCAAGAACATGTTAAATACTTCACTCTTGAGTTTTAAGAAGTATACCCAAATGCGTTTGGAGAAATCATCAATGAAAGTTAAGAAATACTTGTAGCCAGAGAATGAAACAACTGGAAGTGGACCACATAAATCACAATGCACAAGCTATAAAGGGGTTGAGGTGTGCCAAGAGGCACGTTTTTCAAAACTATCTCGATGATGTTTTTCGAGTACACATCTGGAACAAGCACCATATCTGCAAGATACCATAGGAAGACCTGTCACCATATTTTCATTACATAGATTTTGAAGGGAGAGATAGTTTAAGTGACCAAATCACTCATGCCAAAGTTTGCTCACTTCATCATTATTAGCAACAAATACCGAGGGAAGAGTTGATGACCCAAAGTTGTTAAACTTATACAACCTTGTAGAATCATCAGCAATTCCAATAGCTAAAATCTGTTTAGGATCTCTTAGGTCCTTAATTACAATATCATGAGGTGAAAATTCAATGGTTTTACCTTCACCTGAATGAGTTATCTGATATACAAATAAAAGGTTGCAGGATAAGTTTGGAACACATAATACATCATTAAATTGATCATTGTCTAGATGAACAGTTCCAGTCCCTACAAGACTAAGATATCTATCATCATTTCAAGAAGAAAACATGGCTTTGGGTTTGGCCATGTGATAAGAAGCTCCAGAATCAATGAGCCACTTATGAGAATGAGAAGAAGAAGACACATTTAGTGCATAACTAGACTGAGATGCTTGACAACCACATATAGAAAGTGTTATTCCCAAAGATGAATTTTAAGTTGAGGAGTGCTCCAAATGGATGTTATGCTTCTTCATTGCTGCTTCTAAGACTTCCATCTTCTTAAAGCATTTGGATTCTAAGTGGCCATCTCAATTACAAAAGTGGCAATGTTTATCAGTCTTCTTTCCTTTGTTTTTATTTGCCTTATCATTTTCTTGAAATAATTTTTCATTCTGAGACTAAAATTGCTTAGGACCGCTATTTGGTTTAGGACCATTCTTTTTAGGATTCTTTGAATTTGGTTTTTATTGGGAAGCTAAGGATTTCTTAGAAGAGTTTCCATGATTAAGAAGACCAAGATGTAAGAGTTTTTCTTATTCTCTTATTAAAGAATCACAAAAGGCATCAAAAGAGGGGGACTTGTAGTCTTGTCCTTGAGAAATAAAGGCTTCTCTAGTAGAATGGAAGGTGGAAACAAACACAGAGTAGGCTGGTCCAAACTTAGTAAGAATGGAATAAATAAGGCTACCATCTTCTTTCTTAACCTTAACACCTTCCAAGAGAAGGGTCTTGAACTTGGACAAAAAAACTTCAATGGAAGAAAAATTATTGGGGTCCCATGTAAGCAACTCATTTTCAAGTTGATGGACTCTAATTTCATTTTTTATTTCAAAAACTTTAATGAGTTGTTTCATTGCTTCATTAGGGGTATCAAGTTCTACGATATGGAATCTAAGGTCTGAATAAATAGACATCCCTATCAACCCATGTGCTTGATCTTGCCTATTTTTTCATTTGGCTACCTTATCTTCATCTTTAAGTTTAGTTTCTTGGCCTGAGGCTATTCTGTAAAGACCTTTACTTCTGAGTAAATCCACAATGTAAGACCATCATTGGAAGTAGTTGGTGCTATCAAGAATAAATTTTCATGGACTTTCCATTTTAACATAAACTGAAGTTGTAGATGTTGAAACTAAGTGTTGATGTTGAAACTAAGTGTTCCAATGGAAATATCTCGAAAAATTAAGCTGATTAAAAAAAATCGGATCTGAAAATCGCTTCCGAATGAAGACGTTATGGCTTTTTGAAGAAAGTTGTTGAAGATGCCGATGAAGTGCGTGAATGTGCAGAAGTGAATGATAATATATATATATAGTATATATATATAATATAATATATATATATATTTAATCCCCTCCCTTTCCAAACTTAATATAATTAGCTCACTTTAAAAAAAATTATGTGACTCACTTTTATAAATAAGTGAAAGTCACTTTTACAATGGTACTTTATAAGCTACCCACTAAATTGTAACTTAAATAAAAGATAAAGAGACTTTAGAATTATAAGTGACTCACTTTTTATAATGGGTGAGAACACTTTTACATAAAATAACTTTAAAACATAAGTTACATGTGTTTTTGAAAAAGTAACTCAACAAAAAGAAAGGCTTGAACTCAAGACCTCTATTCTCATAAAGTAACTTTGGACCAAGTGAGCTAGTTTAAAAGGTTAATAATTTTTGGAAAAGAGAAAAGGGTTTTTTTTTTAGCCACTGAAACTTTGGGGTGCGAGCTTACTTGAAAAAACTCTTTTTACCTACAAAACAAAAAACCACACAACCCAACATGGACATACAAAAAAAACCAAACCTTATGGCTTGAAGTTAGCTTTCGCGAGAACCTAAATATTTTCCTCAATGTTTCTGATTTTCTGAGATCACACTAAGGCACAACGGAAAAGATCATACACATGAGAAAAATCCTTCCTTTCTGTTTCTGATTTGCCCAGATCGCACAAAGTCGCAAGGCAAAGAGCATACACAGAAATGAAAGGTATACATTTGTAATAAAACAAAAAGAGCTAAATAAACCAAAATAAGCAGAGAGATGAATAACTGAAACCGCAAATAAAGACTGTATACCTCCAGATCTTAAAAATGACGTAGATAGGGCTATCGGAAACCTTTTCGTGTGAAATGAAAGGGATTCCTCACTGGAACAGATGCTCCTAACACAATAGAGCAGTCCTCTCGGCCTGAAAGCAGTTAGAAATAGTAGATCTAGGACACTATAGTCGAATGCAGTTCTACCGGCTTCGGATTTCAATCACCAACAAATGCGGCCCTCAAATAGCTCTGATACCATGTAGGAATTTACAGGGTAAGTTCCTCAGACAGAACACCAAAGGACATTGCTCAAAAATAGATCATAGATCAATACACCAATATTTTTGACGTGGTTAAAACCCTTAAAGAGGGAAACAGTCCACGGCCTGAGCCAATGTGGCCACTTCAGGCCATTTATTAATAAAATAAAGAAAATTTACATAGGCTTCTCTCATGAATGGTAACCTGTTGAATCCCCTAAAATCGAGTCTACAACAAGGGGGATACCCACCCAGTCCAGACCTTGGTTAGCAGCTCCTTTTCCGTTTGGTATAGTGGGTCCGACTTGTTGTTTGTGGAGCATGATTGTTCAGAGGTCTTTGTTTCAGCGGGATGTATACCCCAGGAAGTTTTGTACACCCCTCCACGCGGCGGGGGCTCGGGGGAAGCGCCCCCGAAGCTAAAAACAGATGTAAATTTGCCTTGTAAAAGTATAGTAATTTCTAGTCAATCTGAGCCGTTCATTAGGCGGATGATCTGACGGTAGAACTTATGTTTAGTTTAGGGTTTTTTGCCCTAGAGGGCAACCCCTCTCTTTGTATGAGGGTATTGTATTTGAGGCGGCGATATAGATGTGATTCTGTGTGTGTGTATGAGCGAGAAACAGAGAGGTGAGACTGTGAGAGAAACAGAGAGGTGAGACTGTGAGAGAAAACAGAGGATATTACAGCGGCTTTGCTGTAGGTTGTGTCTCTTCATTTTGCTGGATAATAGAAAGGAAGGACTTGCTGTTCGAGGTGGACGTAGCCCAAACTGGGTGAACCACGTATATCTGTGTCTCTCTTGTTTTGTGCATTTTCTGTGTTTATATTTCTGCAATATTTTATGTGTTCCATTGCTCTGTAATATATAATTTTCTAACACGACTGGGGATATGGGACCAGTTTCCCAATTTATGTGTGTTTGTGTTGAGAATTGATATTTCTTTTCTAAAAGTTCCTAAGTGAGATGCTCTAATTCTAACTCTAATCTAATGACATACAATTGTATTCTAATAAGCAGAAATATATAATTCTACACTAACCCGGGGTGTAATCTTTCTGTTATGCGATCTAAAATGATTTCAAATAACAATCGGTAGTAAAGATCATTCAATTGTTATGAGAAAATAATTCAATATAGATAAACCACTTCGTATAAAGAGTTAGATGAAACAGTTGTGAAAAACATATCGCATAATAATCTACTCATACATTAAGCATAAATAAACAGCTATCACCATACAAAAGTGCCAAGTGATAACTCAAGCATTCACGCATCAATATATAAACAACTAAACATGAATATCACTTTAACACAAAGGCGGAAATAGTTAAAAGATAGAAGTACCATTTATAACTAGTTCTGCTCATGAGCTTCAAGCGATAATGATTTATCTCTTCTTAATCCAACATCCACTAAGAGTACAGAAGTGCAACATCAGTAGCAGATATTAAATGTAGATATCAATAAATCTTGTTCCATTCATTCATCAAAACCTCCTCAGAGGGTGCAAAAGTGCATCTTCTGAGGATAAGTTTTTGATAAATTTTAGGACCCTTCTCTAAATGCATGAGAAGGGTTTAAATACTACTAACTAAATATAAAAATAACTTATTACAAAAATGTAGGATACGCTTTAAATGACCGTCCTTTTTTCTGGCAAAAATAAAGCAAAATTAATATTAATATTGAATCTAAAACTAACAACTAACTATTTTTGTATCTGCTCCCTGAAATCGCAAGCATTCAGCATTTGCTTGAGAAGAGTCGGTTGGCTGACTTCAGACTTTAACTGTCCTGCGAAAATGGAATCAGCAAGAGTTGGCGCCATCTTCTCGGCAGAATTGATGATGCATTTGAGAGTCATACACTGGCTGTGTGGTTTTACCAAATACGCCCAGGAAGAATCCAAATTCAACTTAGTTAATCTTTTGATTGATTCTACCTTTTCGTGAGCCTTCTGTCTCCAGCCTGTTTGCAGTTGTTGTACATATATACATACCATATTAAAGATATTTCGGACAATTACCACTGGTTTTAGGATTCAAGTTTTACTTTTTTACTTCTAGCATTCTTTTTTAAAAAAATTTGGGCTTTCAAGTGACTGAGCAATTAGAGGCTTTCCTTTTCAAGAAGTTTTGCCCAGCGATACCGCTAATCGCACATCGAAAACTGCCTCCATTTCTTGATCCGGGCTTCCTTGGTGCGATTTTCGCCTCTTGCGCGCTTTCTTTTAGTGGATATAAAGCTCAAATTTTGTGAAAATAATATTCCGTAAGTTCTTGACCCTGAGTCTTGAATTGTTTGTTTTTTATGCTAGTGTTGTCCAGTACCCATTTAACCATGTCCATGTAGGGGAGAATTTTGGGCCTCACCACTATCCGATGCAAGAACGAACAAGCTAAACCTGCAATTGATGCCTCAGAAGACCCCTGTGAACCTGCAGTAGCCGTAACCTCCATCACCTTGGGATTCTCTTCTTCAAGTAGATTATACATGCCTTCCCAAGTAGTAATACCAGCGTCTCTGTTATAGGCGGTTTCTATATACAAGGGCGTCATTTCTTTGTCTTCAGAGCTCGGAACTTTGCCTTTATTCCCCATAATATCCTATATACTACTTTGTATAGTTCTTTGTTCTTCGTTCCTGCAGTTTACAAGTGAGGTGAGAGTAATGATAAGGAAAGGTGATGGGAAAGCTTTAAATGCTAAAGACATAAAAAAATATACCGCCTTATGTGAACTGGCTCTTCGATAAGCACAAAACCATATTTCATTAACAACTGGCAACTAACTCATTAATTAGCATTAAAGCGCATAACCAGGTCTTGGTTTATGGAAAATATTTCTTGAATAATGAGCCTGAAAGATCTGCGATGAAGTGATTTGATCATTGTATCGCACCATCACTATATCGTTCTATCGCAATATCGCAAGAGCGCGGCATATGAAAATTATCCGTTAATGTGTTTTTTGCGAAATGCGATTTTGCGATATGGGCCATCGCATATCGGCGGTTTGAGATTTTTTTCAACGTAAGTGGTCTTTTATGCATGCGATGCGATATATGTTTTTCAATATGTAGTCTCACATCGCGATCTCACAATCTTAGAATTCGGCTTGTAAGGAGGTATCCTAATATCCTTTTTGCGATGTGATATTTCTTAAGGAGTGATTTGATCTTACCTTATCATGAAACTTAAGCTTTTTTTTAGATTTTTCAAGGGTATTTTCCTAAGTTTATGATGGTAAGTTTTATTAAAAAGGAAATACAAGCACTAATTAATTTTTAAATTTTTTGACTAAGGGCCCCTACTTATTTAGTATTAGTAATAACACTAAATAAGAAGGGGGGTTGTTGTTGGCCACAGCAATTGGCGATTCACTTGGAAGAACCAGTTATCTCTGCTTTTTTTTTTTAATTTTCTAAACTTCCAAAACAGAAAATTTTCCAGAAAATTAAACTTTACTATAGAAAGACAAAGTACATTATGCTTTTACCTATCAATGACATTTTGTTTCTTCTATTTTCAACTTTGATTATTTACTCCCTCAAGCTAGTCCTTGTATCTACATCAGTCATTACTTGGTTTATAAAGATAAAAACAAAGTCTTCTCTGTAAATCAGTTTTAAATATGCTCATTTGTCGTAGGTAGAGCCTCTGTTGCCAGCAGGCATTTATAGCCTCGACAGGGTTACCTGTTACCCAACAATGATCATGTATCCTACTTAGAGAAATATACAATTTTCAAAGAGAAATCCATATCCACACTTATTGCTTTCATTTTCTTTTTTACCCTTAAAGAATAATGTCTTGGTTTGATAGCCAATTTATGACAGAGTCATTCACTTGATTTATAGCTTTGGTGAACAAGCTGGCTCGTGATGAGACCCCTTGTATTTTGATTGCAACAATCTTGAGTCATTGCCCTGTTGTGGTATGCAGTATTGGCAAAGTCAGCAAGCTATAATATCTATGATCATGATAAGTCGGCTCGTGATGAGACCTCTTACTCTTTAAGTTAAAGTGTATCTTGGATTGTTCTCTGAAAGTTGTAGTTTCCTAGGTGGGGAGGAAGTCATTGTTTCCTTAAGATAGCTCTGGACGACAATGGTAGAGTTTTTGGAAAGAGATTTTCTACAGAGAATCTTCGTTTTGTTATTGATACCTTTCATTGGACTGATATAAAACAATTTCCCACTAAAGGTCGTTTTTCATCAAAATTTACAAGGTTGAAACTAGTATCATTTCTAGGCCTAGAATCTTTAACTGTATCTTTCAATAATAACGATCAATTTTCTAAAAGAATTCTATTTATACAAGTGAAAAAGAAAAATCTAAAAGAGAATTTGTGTCTTTTTCGTAATGACCCTCCATGCTCTTTAAATAGAGATCATGGACCAATCAGGTGTTAAGCCACGGATCAATTGTCCGTAATATTGAGGAGAGAATGAACCGTCAGGTCACTTCATGTCTAGAACATATCATGATCGTTGGATTGTAAGTTACAAAAGTACATAGTAAAGAAACACACTTTACCTAACTCTACACTAAACAAAGTTATACTTAACTATTTCCTATGCGTCAGAATATCCTAACAGACTCGTGATAATTTCCTATCACCATGTTGACTCTACTCACTAAGGGCATGACTCTCAACCAACATAAAATGATGAATCAATAACAAATGTATGGTTGAAATGATCATCATATGACAACTCATACATGGCTGGTACATATCTCATGTCATCTGTATGCATCCTGTATTAATGATCTCATTGCATGCATGGTTGTGCGACTTTTCAACCAACTTGTATGTGAAACCAAAATCACATATATGGCTAAAAAATGTACAATTTTTCACTCATGAAAACACATATAAATCTGTCACAAATCACTTAGTGAAAAGTAATGAATAAAATGCTAAATATCGTGTGTAAATTCCATACCATGCATAGGTCCCCCTGATCTCAATATACCTCCAATAGACCTGTTGATCCTGAGGACCTGAAAGTGCATGAGGTTCAAATGAATTCATCATATGCTGATGCAATAACCTATGCTCATCAAGCTACCAAATGATCCCCTAAGGTTGTGCACATCTCATGAACTTTGCAGACCTCTACAAATATGCAGGAAATAATCATGGAATGTAGGAGGGGATGCTCTTCACTACTTGAAGAGTTGTTACTCCTCCTTTCTCCACATGGTCTTTGGCTACTTATTTTCGTCCTTCATCTGCTTCTTTTCTTCCACTTTGTTTTTGTTGCTTTTGATGGGTTTTCCTTCAGTAATGGGGCAACAAATAGTCTCTTTCTGTATGGAAAAAACTATGGCATGTATATCACTCCACATGGCCAAGATACGAAACAAGAGGATCGAATCTCTTGTTTCTTATATCGGGTCTATACCTTGCATGCAATGTGCTTCTCCTCCATTGATTAGACTTAAAATCTATTGCCTTATGGCCAAATAGGTGGCATGAATAACAATAACCATAAAAAGCATGATTATACATATTGACCAATCTCCTTGGCTATTAAAATTGCTGCCAGCTCTATTTATTTGATCTATACATTCTTGTTCGACAATTAGCAACAACATCCCCAAATTTGTGATAGTTGTAACATTCTACATTATGCAGAAAAGGAGAAAAATAACTTTGATTCCTTGAAACCTTATAAATCTTCCACGATCATCTCTAGGAACAAATTTTTTTCTAAATGTAGGAGATCCTTGAGATTTTCTTCTCTGCTGGTGATTTTTCTGCTTGATCAACTACTGGTTCTACTTCTTGTTTCCTTGGTTCTTACTCTTGCTACTGGTATTATTCACTATAGGTTTCTTCATTTCTTCCTTTTTTCTTACCTTCATGAAAACTAGACTCACTCTTTTGAAATCTAAGACCATATTTATCCAATGGTGATATATGGATCTCAATTAAACTATCCAAGTCTATAACTCTCTTCTCCATCTTCTGTTGCATTCTCAAGGACACTACTTCAACTTCTAATTTCTCACACTCATATTCCTTCTCTTTATATTGCTTCCTCATACCCTGTTCAACTCTTTCTAATTCAACCAGCTTAATATTTAAGCTGACAGTATCTTCCTTGAGCTTGAACTCCTTATCATCATAGATCTTTAACATTTTTTCTTAATCCTTGCATGCAACTATTAGTCTATAAATCTCATCCTAATACCCTCAAAAAAATTCTCATCTTCACTATGTGCTTCAACATTATCAAAATATGAAACATCAATATTATAAATCATTAGAAAATCATTAAAATTTATACCTATGGGTTCAATATTTTTTTATTTCTTCTCATGATCAGTTGAATCTTGTGCACTTGAGGAATGAGACTCTTGTGGATGAGTTTCTTTTTTTTTAAGGACGTTCTTCTTGTTTTCTTTTTGTTTCTCTTTTTCTCAAATTCCTTATTGCCACTAGTACCATCCCGAAATAAAGACTCTAGCTTCTCCCACATATATTTGGCATATTTCAAACCTTCTAACCTCTTCAAATCATCATCATGATGTTGTAGCTGCTACAACCACCCCCAAAAATTTTGGCTCGCATGCAAATTTCAGAGCCTACTTTGGATCTTGCAATCGATCATCCTTGGTCGTTTGTTGGTAAGCTAATGATTTCAAGCTCCCCTCCTTGATCCTAAAGAGTTATTTGCATTCTCATCTTTTTGTAGCATACATCATTTTTAGGCATAGCAGTTGTTGTCTATCATGCCAAGGGAATGTTGTCTTGCTTCAAGAGAATTGCATGCGTATGAGTGGTTGTCATCACATAGATAAGTTTCACACTCATGTGACGAAGGTTGTTGCATCAAGAAAAGTATGTAATACGTATTCTAGATGGTCTATGTGTCCATGTGCGATCATAATCAAGTCCTGTCAATGTTTGCATATGTTTCACTAATCTCAAACTTAGCCATTTTCCAAAGAAACCTAGCCTCATTCAGCTTCCTGGAACAATGCAATTTCTTTTTGCAACCATCAATCTTTCTCCCTTTCCTGTTGAAATCCCACGATGCGCAGAGACACCAACCTCCCTTGCCTGCTAAAACCTCGTAGTGTGCAGAGGCCCGAGCCAACACTGCTCTCCGGAAATGCGCAAAACAGTCTAGCAACATTTCACTCAGAAAGTGCGCAGAGGTGTCTTGTTGGGACCCCTATCCCGTAGCAGTGCTTTGAGACTCAAAACTGTGCAGTGTTGTCCAAGTTGTCTTGTCAACCTTGCATGTAGAAATTGTGCAAATGGATTTCCTAGGGCCTCATCCTAGTAGCAACCACTGTCTTCTAAAGTTGCGCAGACCTACCTCTCAGTGGCTACATGAAAAGGTGACATGCTAAAATCGCTTCCAAGGAGTTGAGGAGAAGGACCAAGGAACTGAGTAATGGAAAATATCAGGACCACATACCAACTCTGTCGGATGCATGATCATCTTTAGGGTAAGTATGGTAAGTACAGAACATCTTTTGAAGTACACCTCTTAGTTTATTTTGCAAGACTACTTGTCATTATCATATCATCCTGTCCTCAGTAACATTCATGTGTGCAAACATGAAAAGTCACTTTATGTGTTGCTTCTACATGTCATGCTTCTATTTCAGTTGTTCGACCAACTTTTTTCTTCTACACGTTGATTTCTATGTCATGCTTACGACCATGTTTTGGTCATGCACAAGGTCTTCACTTCATATGTACATGTTATGTTCGCTATGAAAGCATCTATTTCGCTCACACACAAAGTCGTATGCATTGTCGCACAAGTGTCATCGTGGTCTTCCAATGATCAATCAAAAGCATCATGCTTATTGAATTGCACGGTCAGTCAATCATGTTGATCATGTATGTCTAGATGTTTTGATTCGTCTCGCTGTCAAGTCATGTAAGTGTGTGTTTGCAAGATCCAGTATGCACCTTTTCATTTGCTCACACAATTAGTCGTTTTGCTGAAGTTATCACGACCATAAATCCCTCTGACAGTGGGACCTTCACCCTGCCATCGACTCGATCGATTGTCACCCAAAATAGCACAGAAGCACCAAACAAGCCCTGTCTCCCTCATAAAATTGTGAAGTTTTCCTAGCCAACCCACTAGTCACCCAGGTGGCTACTCACCTAGAAAACTATGTAGATTTCATGAGAAATCCCTCTACTGCTCAGCTCAGAAACTGTTCATAGGTGATCAGGAGGCCTACCTCCCAGCATCAGCATAGTTTTTCCCACTAGGAGTTCCCAACAGCCGCTGCTAGTTCCCTCCACGAATTGCACAGTTTTTGTTTCCAAGCTCCCGACAGCCTGCTGCTAGTTCCCTCCAAGAATTGCCCAGCTTTTGCTGCCAGGATCCCGGTAGCCTACAGCTATTTCCCTTCAGAAATTGTGCAGTTTTTGCTGCCAAGCTCCTGCTACCCGCTCCTTCCATAAATTGTGCAGATTTTGTCTACCCAGCCTTTCTACAACGCAAACTTCTCCTCTAAAAAATTGTACAGATTTGTCCTCCAACTGAGGTAGATGTCATGGATAGTCACTGTCAATCCAGATTTCCCATCACCATCTCCCAGTGACTTCTGTGTATTTTTCACCAACAGTGCTTAGAGCCTCCATCCTAGCTCAAAGCTTGGCTCGCACAATTTCATAACCGTGTCCTCTCTCTCAGCCGCCTGCAATTGAAACGATCATGGATCATGGTAGACTAGGAGGTTTATGGATTTGATTTCATCTCGTCATGAGTGACTACAAATACAGTGACACAAACAAACATCGCGCGACGACGAATGGGGTGAACAAGGGGAGTACATGCAAGAGGACCTATTCGGGAACGGATGAACAAATGATGCATGCAAAGAGATGTGCTCGCGCACGGACGAACATGCAAAGATGTGTTTGCAGGCGGATGTACAAATGAGCATACACCTTTCGTGAATGGACAAACTTGTCAAGCATGCCAACATACAAGCAAGGAGCACGTGCGAATGCAACATCAAGTGAACCCAACGACCATCAAAGACTGCGCTCACCTTGCCATGCGGAGGTGAAGCTATGACACACCATGAGGACATCCATCACCCAGCAACACTACAGCACGACATGCACACCAGCAGCAGCATGAATGTACCAGCACTCTCATCTCCAGTCTTGTCACGATTTGTGTCATCCACATCTCTACTATGTGCCATACTGACAATCAATCTAATGTAACGTGGAAGTCCAAGAGACCCACTTGTCATATGAAGAGTCATCTAAAGTTGAAAGGTCATGGAATTCAAACAGCCATGAGAGAAGTTGAATAGCCACAAGGGTCAGTTTCACCCTTGGCTATAAATACCCCCTCATTTGTACATCCAAAGGACTTTTCACCTCGAATCCTCCCACATAGCCTTGAGAGTCTGTAATATTTTCTTTGAGGAGTAAGTAGTGGTTGCAATGCCCCGCCCATGGGGTTAGTGATGTATGGTGTAATGATGTGTCTTGGAACTTGCGCTTAATTCAAAAGCCTGCTAACAGGCCAACACGTTTTCACACATGTGTTGTAATTTTGTAAGACTAATCTTGAACCCTTGTAATGCATGTTGCTTTAACCTGTGTTTAACACTTGAATTCATTCAATTGTTTTATTACATATATATTAATGAAAATTTATTTTATAATTTGTTAATGTTGTCATGCCCATGTTGGTTACCTCCTGGGACATCAGAGAGACCTTTCATGTAAACTCGCTATAACAATCATCGCACTCACGCGGACTCCTCCGCTGTGTGTTGTACGTGCTATCTTTCCTTGCGTGTTGTGACTGTCACATCCGTGTGGACTGCTCCTCTGAAATTTGTGCACGTCTTGTTATGTTGTGTGTTCCTAACAGAGTTGGGACTTCCTCCCATCTGACTTGGGACTCACTCCCACCCTCTTCCTCTACAGTGAAAGAACTATTGACACAAGTAACACTAGCAATCGCCAGGCATGCAAACCTCACTACTCAAAGACAAAGAAGACCACTCTCCTGTGATGATAAGTAAGAGCTAAGGAAAACATTTAAGATAATGGCAACCAGGCCATCGTACCGAATGGGATTCCTACACCAAATGGTGTGAGGTCTACTTAGGACTTCATATTAGGGAGATCCCTTGATGTTGGTGGGTCCAACACCGTGAACATTTTGGCGCTAGAAGGAGGGCCAAATGACAAGTTGAGCCCATATATCTGGGTTGAATCTGTTATCCAATGAATCATACACAATTCGTGCTCCTAGGGTCTTTCTCTTATTTCTCCCTTAATCAACTATCAATTCTCGACGAGTTTCTCGATCACTTGTCCTTGCTAAAAGTTTGACGGTGAGGATAGAACATCCGTAACTAAGCACATTTCTAATTTTATTCATTTCTACGAATCTCATGAAATTGATAGTGATGAGATTTTTTTCATACTCTTCTTCCTCACCCTTGAAGGTCGTGTTAATTGGTGGTGTCATTCCCTGCCACCTGCTTCCATCCATTCCCTTCGCACTTTCCTCAAGGAGCTCCATCAAACCTTCAATGAGTGTGACCATCAAGATGTCTATGAAAGAATTTCTCGTTTAAGAATGAAGCCCAGCGAATCAGTTGAGTACTTTGCTACTCACTTCCTTCACCTATGTCACGAAATTCCTAAATGGTTTGTGAACCTTGACTTCATGAGCCAAGATTTGAAAAGCTTGGTTCATGTCTCCCGAAATGGTGAACCTCTTGATTTTCCTTCTTCCTCGACTCTTGCAAATCACGAGACACCTTATGTCTTGAAGAGGGTTCCCCCTCGCAGCAACCACAAATCTAAGAAATTTGCGTAGCTGGTACCCCCTCGTAGCGGTTGCAAAGCTGAGAAATTTGCGCAGCATGTTCCCATCCCATCTGCTCGGCTATCTCCCACCCCAATGGAGGAAATTCCATAATGGTTCAAAAATCCTATGGTGAAAACGCATCCCTCCATTCTGCAAGAGGACATCACCATTCATAACCCAAGTCCTCAGTCTAATCTGCATCTCTGCCATCCTTTATCATCTACAAGCCATGACTCCTTACACCATGACTAGCTTGAGAGATCTGCTTCACAAGCTAGTTGCATACATTCTCTTGATTCTCAAGCTGTTAGCTCAAGTTGTAGTCATGTGCAAGGCAGTCTCATCATACAAACAGAGGAGCAGGATAGTGAAGACATAATCAATTCCTCTCAAAACATTGAGCTTCCATTCTTGATCGATTGTTGATCTGTAAATCTTAGTGAAACATCATGCACAATCAATTCTTTCTATCATCCTCCAGTCTTGGGTTGTCATCACTCCCACGCTTATGTATGTTGTGATGAATGCTCAAGCACATCATATGATCTACTTTCATCTCATCTACACTCTAACTCAGATCTGGAATGCACGTTGGTCAAAGTAGACATCCACATCGAAGCTTCCTCTGCACCTCACTTTCCCATGTGTCCTATCATTCATAGCGCATCAACATGCATTGGAGATATTCCACATTATCTTGTTTCTTCATCTTATGATTTATCTCCACGATCGACATAAGGAAATGAGGTTGTCCATAATGAAAATAGTCTCAACACATAGGACTCTTCCCACTTGTCATCATCTTATGTGTTTCATGAAGACAACTGGGCAAGTCAGCTTTCTGAAAATTTTAATGAAGCCTGTGACAGAGATGGCTGTCATCCTAAGAGAATTTTTGAAATCAATAACAACAGCCATCCTCAAGCCATGCAAGATCTGGCTCACATCTCAAAATAAAATTTTTCAATTCTAGAAATTTATGGAACGTGATAGGGATTCGAGGCACTTCAACATCCGTTGATGGTTATGTTAGGACCTTGCGACTCTGGTAAGACTGCCAAACCAAATCCGATCTCATTTCTCATTCACAATCCATCTATCTGCATGGTTGAACTCGATGTGGATCCCCGTGTAAAGAATATTTACTATTCTGGGTGTGTGTTGTGCCATACAACAACCCCCCATTTCATATCATTACTATCCTAAAAATATAATGTGAAATGGGTCCCTTTTTTAATTTTTGTTTCAAATTGGTATCAATTTAAAGTTATATTTCAAAAAAGGCTCAAATAAAAGAAAACATTATTAAAAGGCCTTTTTAATAAAACCAATCAAAAAACCCCAACATAAAACGATTTATCTTTATCATTGCGATAAAGCGATCGCAAGATCGCATATCGCAATGACAAAGAAAGCACAACTTAAGGGACATCTTGGTTTTCGCCGATGCGAAATCGCTATCGGATATCGGCAAAAGCATAAAGCAACATGAGTAACAACCCTTTCTTTGATGCGATGCGAAATCGACAATCGGCGATAACACTTAAAGTGCAAATAAGCTCCCCCTCGCCCGATGCGATGTGATATCGCTATCGGCGATCGGCGACTCACCATGCCCTCATTCTAAACGACCTTGTTAGCCGTTCCCGACACGATGCAATATCGCTATCGGCGATCGCAGATTCCAAACGAAACCAATGTAATAACTTAGCATTTCCCCGATGCCCGATTGCGAAAAGGGAAAAAAGCGCAGTTTTCAAAGAAAAAGTCATAAATGGCAGTTTAATATGATTTATTCGTAATTAAGGCAATATCCTTTGAAAAGACACTCATCCGCGTTCAAACCGCCAAATCGCCCAAGGCATGCTTCAAATAAATTATTCGGCCATTAATCGAAGCAACTGGAATTAATGAGATTGACAGGCCATAACGACCATTTAATGAGAACAGCAGGCTTGCGATCTATCCACGGATTTGATCCCAAGGCCACCTTAAGTCAATTGATCGCTATGGATGCATCCAGATATATATACTTCATTCTATTCAATTCATGTTATCGTTGCCTGTGTTACGCCTATCTTTCGCTCTGTGCAGGATTCTTCCATAGAGACAGAAGAAACTGGGATGGGAAAGAAGTCCAAAAAGACCACAATGCCTACTGCTTCGCCAGCCGCGGGGCAAGATGTTGTTGATCCGAATGGTAAGAACAAAGGTCTTATATCAGATACATGCGTGGGACTTACCAGGACCACTTGGCAAGGGACGTATAACTTGATTGAAGCAGAAGAGCCGAAGGTGACCGAGATAGAAATCTCATGCAATAATACCAGTAAATCCAACGCCAATTTAAAAGACTTGGCTGACTCCTTTCTGCACAGAATAGCGGCCCGGGAGCAAATTCTCCCATACACGGATGTGGTAAGGTGGGCAATCCAAGAGCTCCCAATTATCAACAGATTGTTTAGCACTTCGGACGGGAGGATTTTCGGTTCTTTCCGAGCCGAAGATCTAAGGCTAATGTATCACCTACCGGCAGAAGAGAAAAAATATAATGCGGCATTTGTGAAGAAATTTCGAGTAGAGAACGAGACCGAGTCTGAACCAATTCGAGGCTGGAGACAGAATCTTGCGAAACACAAGCATGAAACCTCGGGTAAGTACTCAATTGACTCCCTATGTTCTCCTTACTGCTATGCTAGAATTATGATGTGTAGATTATGGGGATTGCATGACTCTGCCAATTTTACCATAGAAATGGTCCCCTTAATGGAGGCGGCATGTAGTGGCGAAATTATGGATTGGGCAGTTATATTATTCGACAAGTTAGCCAAAGCCATCCTCGATTTCAGGTCTAACTATCGCGTCACAGAAAGGGTTATTCCACCATTCTATTATAGTGCCTATGTGATGGATGTGTTTTGTTTTAATTCTGAATTTCCTGTACTGGGATGGAGGTGGACATCGCAAGACCCCACACCCATTCACATATATTATCAAAAATTGTGGAAATCTAATTATAAGCACCATCTTTATCAAATCTGCAACGGTTTTATGTTGCCAATTCATTATTCCATTTTTGATAAACCTGCCCCAAAGATTTCTGAGCAAGGAGGGGTAGATTTGACCGCAGTGGCAAGCTGGTTTGGGTAGGAGAAATTCACCTACATCGGAGTTTTTGGCAGTCAGGCCAGGCCGCATGTGCTACCACTTTACATCCCCAATAAGTTACTTGCTAGGAAAGTAGCTTATCAAATCAATGTTGATGGGGTTACTCAGACCCTGAAAAGAGCGAAAAAATATGTTTCGCCCTCGTTTCCCTTACGAATTGGAATTTATACCTTGCATGATATCAAACATGCAGAGAAGGAAGCTGGGAAAATGAATTTGCTCACTCTGGCTACTCTGCCAAGCAGGCAATATGATCCGAGGAAGATCGCTTACAATGCGCTCGACCAGGCTAAATTGGCCAAGGTCGAGCACAAAGAAGACAGATTTGAGGATTTGTTTGCATCGGCCGAATCACTGTATCAAGTCAAATCGCTTGCTAGAAATGTGTATAATGATGAAGGGCTAGTCGAATTTAACAGAATTAGAGAACAGAGGTTGCAAACTCTGCCTCTAGACCTGTTAGCGACTGTTCCGACGACAACCAGATCAAGCGAGCCTGAACAGCGAAGTAATACGCCACCTCCTACTACATCAAAGAAACAGAAGGAAGTGAACAGCCAGCGGCAGGAAGTAATCCAGGAAAATGTGCAGCGACAAGAAGAAACCCAGGCGAAAGCCCAAGAAGAGAGCAGCTCTAAAAATAATAATGATATACTAGTTGATCCGAATTTGCTCCAACAATGGCAGAAATTTAGTACAATTATCAGCAACCTAGAGTGCTCGAAAGATGATGAGGTTTCTAAAGAAGGCGACACGCAAGAAGTGACATCGAAATCGGTTTCGGGCAAAACCAACGGCCTACCCAAATCAAAAGAAACAGAGATAATTCCTAAAGATCCAACGGGAGAAATCATTTTGCAAATTGAAGAGATTCCCCCTTTAGATGTATTTTATAGCCCTAAGCATAAAGCTGTTGTGAAGTGACAGAGGAAAAGGAGAAGAGCTGATCAACCTTCCCCATTCCCTGAATTAACAGTAATGGGCAATGTTGTGTGGAAAGAGGAATTCGACCCCTCCGATGACTTAACCAAGCTATCGCAATTCGCTGGAGCATATTCAGTGGCAACCATTGATAAAGCATCGGAGGTAAGCAGTTTATTGAAGGACAAGGACCAAGACATCTCTTCGCTACAGGCGAGATTATCAGAAGTTCAGTAGAAGGCAGAGCAGGCGGAGCAAGAATTGCTAGTGCAGCAACAGAACAATAATCAGTTGACCAAGCAATTACAAGAGCAAAAGCAGAGGATTGATGAAAGTGAAATCCAAAGGCAAAGGGAGCTATCAGCGGCACAGGAGCAATTAAGAATATCAACTGAGGGAACAATGAAAGAAATAGATGAGCAAATTGCTCAATTGACCACTCAAATTGAGCAAATGAAAAAGCTCCCTCAGGTAGACGAATTCAAAGCAGAAGCGCTTCAGTTAAATAAGGCATTGATTAATCAGGTTAAGCTACTATGTCAGTAGATTACACAAGCAGAACCATTGTGCGAGTTGGTATCATCCATAAGCGAAAAGGTAGAAAAATCAAGGACCGATTTGGACCAGGCCGAAGAAACACTGACAAACTTTATAGAATGGCAGGATTCCGATATAGGCCGGGCAACTAATCTACCGAGAATTCTAGAATCGCACAAAGAAATATTATTCATAGAATGGCAATCGCAACTAATGAAGGCAGAAAGAGAAATTTCCAGATGCAAAACAACCACTGGAAATTTGGTTGAATTAGTAAATAATACACTTTATTTATCTAATATGATTTCCCAATGTATTCCAGGTCAATTAATAGCAGCAAATATGTTGGAGCACTCATGCTACCTGGAGCTGGAGAAAAACACAAGATTGATCGCTGGAATCAACAGTCTAACATGGGATGCTTATTGGTTCTTCTTGATCAAGCCATACAGCCAAAGAGCCGCTTTGAAATGCCTCACGGATGTTGTCAGGTATATTATACCCGACATTCAGGATGCCACCTTCACCGCCCAATTCAGTTTGCGCCTCAACAAACCGCCAGAAGTGGAGCCGATGCTTGCGATAAGCCAGCTCAGGTTTAAGGGCAAACAACCTGAGTCATGAATCACATCGCCGACTGCCAGATCGCCCCTGAGAAATAGATCGCACTTACTGATACCAATTTAGTATGATTTTGTTTCATAGATATTTTTTTTTAGCTTAGTAGTATTTATATACCCTTTCATGCATTTAGAAAGGGTCATAAAGTTTTGTATATGACTTAAACCCTGAAGTTGCACTATTGTACTTCAGGGATATTTTTTTATGAAACTGGACCAATTATTCTGAATTTAATGAGAAAGGTTTTTATGCAAATGTGCACTACTGTCATTGTTTAAAAGAATTTCTGTGTTGAAGAAGGAATTTTGAATAGCGATTGATATTTCGGATTGATCTACAGCTCACATGGTACTATTATCTGCGTCTGTACTCATTTTTTTTATATGAAATTTTGTTTAAATCGCTCTTGCTATTATCGCTTATATATATGTGCTTTTCGCAGCATTCCTTATACATTCCACTATTGGTTGTTTATCGCATGCTTCCCTTTCAATCGTATATATGTATCGATGATATAAACAGTGAATGCAGTAATTTGTATTTATCGCTTCATTGTGACTACTCATATGAAGTAATCTTTGAATGATTGAATGTCTCTTATTTATTTTATAGAGTCATCTACATGCCTGTTAGATAGATAAATATTATTTAACGTTGCATTCTGAATGAATAAGTTGTTCCCGGGATTAGTATTAGTTTCCCTATTTCTGTCAATAGAATAAGCTAGTCGGCTATCACTTAAGCAAACTATTCATCACCCATCCATCCCTTTTATTTT
>APFE031128489.1:36675-67315 GCA_000404065.3 Pinus taeda
GGTTGAATTAGTAAATAATACACTTTATTTGTCTAATATGATTTCCCAATGTACTCCAGGTCAATTAACAGCGACAAATATGTTGGAGCACTCATGCTACCCGGAGCTAGAGAAAAACAGAAGATTAATCGCTGGAATCAACAGTTTGACATGGGATGTTTATTGGTTCTTCTTGATCAAGCCATACAGCCAAAGAGCCGCTTTGAAATGCCTCACGGATGTTGTCAGGTATATTATACCCGACATTCAGGATGCCACCTTCACCGCCCAATTCAGTTTGCGCCTCAACAAACCGCCAGAAGTGGAGCCGATGCTTGCGATAAGCCAGCTCAGGTTTAAGGGCAAACAACCTGAGTCATGAATCACATCGCCGACTGCCAGATCGCCCCTGAGAAATAGATCGCACTTACTGATACCAATTTAGTATGATTTTGTTTCATAGATATTTTTTTTTAGCTTAGTAGTATTTATATACCCTTTCATGCATTTAGAAAGGGTCATAAAGTTTTGTATATGACTTAAACCCTGAAGTTGCACTATTGTACTTCAGGGATATTTTTTTTATGAAACTGGACCAATTATTCTGAATTTAATGAGAAAGGTTTTTATGCAAATGTGCACTACTGTCATTGTTTAAAAGAATTTCTGTGTTGAAGAAGGAATTTTGAATAGCGATTGATATTTCGGATTGATCTACAGCTCACATGGTACTATTATCTGCGTCTGTACTCATTTTTTTTATATGAAATTTTGTTTAAATCGCTCTTGCTATTATCGCTTATATATATGTGCTTTTCGCAGCATTCCTTATGCATTACACTATTGGTTGTTTATCGCATGCTTCCCTTTCAATCGTATATATGTATCGATGATATAAACAGTGAATGCAGTAATTTGTGTTTATCGCTTCATTGTGACTATTCATATGAAGTAATATTTGAATGATTGAATGTCTCTTATTTATTTTACAGAGTCATCTACATGCCTGTTAGATAGATAAAGGTTATTTAATGTTGCATTCTGAATGAATAAGTTGTTCCCGGGATTAGTATTAGTTTCCCTATTTCTTTCAATAGAATAAGCTAGTCGCCTATCACTTAAGCAAACTATTCATCACCCATCCATCCCTTTTATTTTATTATCGGGAAACTGGTCCCGTTATCTCCAATCAGAGCCACCATCCCAAATGGAAAAGGAGCTATACTAAGGTCCGGACCGGGTGGTTATCCCCCAATGTTGTGGCAGCGATTTTCGGGCCATCAACAGTGTGATATTTCAAAATTTCATATTTTCACTAATGGTCAAATCCACGAGTCCGTTACAACAATATTCGTCTTCATGCACCTATCTTACATCAAGTTTGGGTTGGGAGTGTATGTCCCTCATTCAATCATGGGACATCGAAGCTGATCATTTTAAAGACTATCTTTATCCGGAATCATACTTATCGGATGTTCTCTCTCGTAATCAGCTCCTTAGTCTTTTTGCAAATTTCGCATGTCAAATTTGCCCACTCATCACACTAGAAATCTCCCTGTGTGATGACAAGTGCACAACCTATCGGATGAGTCAATTTACTCTCATTTCACGACACCCCAACTGGTTTCACACTTTCATAGTGTTGGCATCCTTTCTACATTTCTGTGATTACCATGATTCCTGCACACTTTTTTAGCAGTTACAGGTGCGTGTTCTATCATGTCTGGCGGACAGCAAACTTGGTTCCCTCATTCAGAGCATTCGCATGATTGTTCAAAAATTTTCTTTGTTCATGTCAAACTAGGAATCTGGCATCTCAACCGACTAGTCTAATTTTTCTTCTACCTTGGGTGGCTATCATGCAATCTATCATTTTCCCAACATTACATCCAATGATAGTTGCTTCACACACTATGATCTTCACCGTGTAACATCTTTATTCTTAGAATTTTGTCAAGCATGTGAGGCACTTAACCATGTGCTGATGGCTATGGCAGGGCCTCACTGTCTTCACATGACCATCGAGCATGACCAAATCTATCTATTCGTATCATTTTCCCATTATGATCCCCTCTCTCGAATTAGGAATCCATCTTCTCAAAGATCACAAATCTTTCAAAACAGTCGTCATGAATTTTTTAATCCAATCCCCAAATGGCTGGAACAATCTTACTTAGCAAGTCATTTTGCAGGTAACAAGCTTTAGTCCTTCATCGCACTCGCTAAGAAACTTGGTGCATAAAAAACACACTAGCAAGAGGCCTCCAAGGGCTTTTTAAGAATTATTTTCATAGAAGAGGTAATCATGTATGTTGGGTGGTTGTGACACATTCTTCCACCCACAGGCGAGACCCTCTCTCTTGTGTGCAAGTTTATCAATTTTTTTGCATTTTTTGTTGCACAATGTTTTTTATCTATTTTAATTGCTTGTATCTTCGTGATTGTAGGTCAGGTACACCTACAGTGGCTTCACTGGAAATTTCATTTCACGTAACCCCGACCATTTAGCGTAGGAGTAGGAGTAGTGTTTTCTTTCTTGTTTTCCTTTGCTTTCTAGTTTGCATGTTTGTTTGCTTGTTTGCATTGCTTGATTTTATTTTGTCAGCTTTGCTTACTATTTTTGTTTCTTTGTTTTCTGGAAATAAGTGCTTCCATCTACTAAGTTCTAGCTTTTGAATGAGTATATTGCTGAAATCTAAGAAACTTGTGACACTGCAGCACTTTGCCAGTCTTTCGTCCATCTTCTGTGTTCTTTGTTGTAACCTTTGGCCAATGAAGTCTTGATGCAAAATATAAGCTCTTTTCAAGGGGAACTTTGGTCCAACCATGAACCTGTGTCCACATTGGGAAACCCCATGCCTATATTCAGCCTTCTGCTCTGTGTGTTCAAGCTCATCCAACTAGTAGAAATGGAGAAGGGGAAAATCTAAACGAGAAAACCTATGTCAAAATTCTTACATGCTTCTATGAAGGAAAAACCTCTTATGCTCCCAATAAGTCAGGATCCCTCTTCAACCCTAAAAATAAATAAGTAGCAATGCACATTCCTCTTTAAAAAAAAAATGCAAAGGCAAAAGAAGACAAAGGCTCCATGCGTAGAGAGGTGAAGCATGCAACTCCACCAAGGTACTGACTAGGCTCGCTGGCAGTGGAGCAATGTGTGTGTTCCTGTGTGACTCCACTGGGGTACTATCTAGGCTTGCTAGCAAAGGAGTAAGACCAGAGATGAAAACTTACACTCTAAAAATCTTCAACTCACGAGCCAAACTACCCTTCCCGATTTTGAAACATTAGGATCAAATTTAACTTTTGTTATGTTTGACTGAGTTGGCAAAAGGTGAACCATGTATGTCCAAGGGGTAAGTGGGGAAGCCAAAGTAACCCACACAGTGATTCAATAATCCCCAAAATACCAAGGCCCTGTGTTATCAATGAACCAAAATAGAGAAGCTGGTAATCTACCAGTGTGTCGCCAAGTGTTGTAGCGGCTACAACCACCCTCCAAAATTTTGGCTAGCATGCAAATTTCAGAGCCTACTTTGGATCCTACGATCGATCATAATTGGTAGTTATTTGGTAAGGTGATGATTTCAAGCTCCCCTCCTTGATCCTAAAGACTTGTCCGCATTCTCATCTTTTTGTAGCATATGTCATTTTCAGGCATAGCGTTTGTTGTCTGTCATGCCAAGGGAAAGTTGTCTTGCTTCAAGGGAATTGTGTGCATATGAGTGGTTGTCATCACATAGACATGTTTCACACTCACCTCACTCACTCAAGTCACGAAGGTTTTTTCATCAAGCAAAGTATGTATTACGTATTCTGGATGGTCTATGTGTCTGTGTGCGATCACTGTTGAGTCCTTCCAATGTTTTCATATGTTTCACTAATATCACACTTAGCCATTTTCCCAAGCAACTTATCCTCATCCAACTTCCCAGAACTATGCGCTTTATTTTTGCAACCATCAAGCTTTATCCCTTGCGTGCTGAAACCCTGCGGTGCGTAGAGACACAACCTCCCTTACCTATTGAAACTCAACAGTGCCCAGAGGCCCCAGCCAGCACTGCTTTCTAGAAATGCATAGAGAAGTTCAGTAGCACTACACTCAGAAATTGCATAGAGGTGTCCTCCCTGGACCCCTATACCACAATAGTGCTTTGAGCGTCAAAACTATGCAGTGTTTTCCAAGTTGTCTTATCAGACTTGCATGCAGAAATTGCACAAACGGACCTCCCAGGGCCTCATTCTAGTAGTAGTCACTGTCCGCTGAAATGGTGCAGAACTACCTCTTAATGGCTACAAGAAATGGTGACATGCTGATATCACTTCCAAGGAGTTCAGGAGAACGACCAAGGAATCGACTAATGGAAAAGATCAGGACCGCATGCCAACTCCGTCAGATGCATGATGATCTTGAGGGTAAGTATGGTAAGTATGGAACATCTTTCGAAGTACACCTCTTAGTTGAGTTTGCAAGACTTCTTTTCATTATCATATCATCCTGTCCTCAGTAACATGCATGTGCACAAACATGAAAAGTCACTTTATGTGTTACTTCTACATGTCGTGCTTATTTTTCACTTGTTTGACCAATTGTCGTCTTCTGCATTTTGACTACTATGTCATGCTTGCGACCATGTTCTGGTCATGCACAAGGTCTTTGCTTCGTGTGTACATGTTGTGTTCAATATGAAGCATATGTTTTGCTAACACACAAATTTGTATGCACTGTCATGCAAGGATCATCGCGGTCGTCCAATGATCAATCACAAGCATCGTGCTTGTCGACTCGCACCGTTGGTCAATCATGTTTATCATGTATGTCTAGATGGTTTGAGTCATCTCATCGTCAAGTCATGTAAGTGTGTGTTTGCAAGATCGCGTATGCTCCTTTTCACTCGCTCACACACTTAGTCGTTTTGTTGAAGTTATGACGATTGGATCTCCCTCTGACAATCAAACCTTATGACGATCGGATCTCCCTCTGACAATCAAACCTTCAACCTGCCATCGACTCGATCGATTGTCACCCAGACCAATGTAGAAGCACTAAGCAAGCCATTTCAAGCTTCGTTGCCCACAAGATGATCAATCAACCCTCCTACTATTTAACCAGAGAGTTTGACCCGATATTCACCCCAGGACTGACTCCCCTCAAAAATTCCGTAGAGGCTATAGGCTATGCCCATTCCACTAACCAAGAAAATTATGCAGACAAGACAGATAGACACCCAGTGCTCATCCCTGTCTCCCTCAGAAAATTACTTAGTTTTCCTAGCTAGCCTACCAATCAGCCGACCAGTTGCTCACCTGAAAAATTGTGTTGCTTTCATGAGCAAGCCCTCTGTTGCTCATTAGTCCACTTAGCTCAGAAACTACACATAGGTGATCAACAAGCCTAACTCCCAACATCAGCACAGTTTTTCCCACTAGCATTTCCCAGCAGACCACTAATAGTTCCCTCCAAGAATTGTGCATTTTTGTTGCCAAAATCCTGGTAGCCTCCTGCTAGTTCCCTTCGGGATTGCGCATTTTTTGCTGCCATGCTCCTGACAGCTTACAGCCAATTCCCTCCAGGAATTGTACAGTTTTTGCTGCCCACTCCTTCCAGAAATTCCGCAGATTTTGTCTACCTAGCCTTCCTACAGCTCAGACTGCTCCGCTAAAAAATAACACATATTTGTCCTCCAGTCGAGCCATATGCCGCAGATAGTCACTGTTAATCTAGATTTCCTGACACCATCTCCCAGTGACTTCTTCACAGTTTTCACCAGCAGAGCCCAGAGCCTCCTTCCCAACTCGAAGCTTACCTCGTGCAGTTTTGTAACCTTGTCCTCTCTCCTGGTCACTTGCATCTGAAACAATCATGCATCATGGTAGACTAGGAGGTTTATGGATTTGATGTCATCTCTTCATGAGTGACTATAGATACAGGTACACAAACAAACATGGCACGACAATAGATGGGATGAACAAGGGGAGTACATGCAAGAGGACTTGTTCATGAATGGATGAACAAATGATGCACACAAAGAGATGTGCTCGCGCATAGACGAAAATGCAAATATGTGTTCATGGACAGGTAGATGGATGAGCATACACCTTTCGTAAATGGACGAACATATCAAGCATGCCAACATACAAGCAAGGAGAAATGTGCAAATGAAACATCAAGTGAACCCAACAACCATCAAAGACTCTGTCCACCTTGCAATGCAGAGGTGAAGATGTGACACACCATGAGGACATCCATCACCTAGGAACACTACAGCTCGACATGCACACCAGCAGTAACATGAATGTACCAACACTGTCATGTCAAGTCTTTTCATGAGTCGTGTCATCCACATCTCTATTGTGGGACATACTCTGAATCAATGTAATGTAACGTGGAAGTCCAAGAGACCCACTTGTCATATGAAGAGTCGTAAAGTTGAAAGGTCATGAAAGTCAAACAGTCATGAGGGAAGTTGAACAACCACAAGGGTTAGTTTCACCCTTGGATATAAATACCCCATCATTTGTACATGCAAAGGACTTTTCACCTCATCTCCTCTCACGTAGCCTTGAGAGTCTGTAGTATTTTATTTGAGGGGTAAGTAGTGGCTCCAATGCCTCGCCCATGGGGTTAGTGATGTATGGTGTAATGGTGTGTCTTGGAATTTTCACTTAATTTAGAAGCCTGCTAATAGAGGAGCACGTTTTCACATGTGTTGTAATTTTTGCAAGACTAATCGTGAACACTTGTAATGCATGATTCTTTAACTTGTGTTTAACACTTGAACTCATTCAATTTTTGTAATACATATATATTAATCAAAATGTGTTGTATGAGTTGTTAATGTTATCCTACCCGTGTTGGTTACCTCCCTGGAAATTAGACAGACTTTCCATGTAAACTTCCTCTAACGATTGTCGCACTCATGCGGAATCCTCCATTTTGTGTTGTACGTGCTATCTTTCCTTATGCATTGTGATTGTCGTATCCATGTGGACTGCATCTCTGGAAGTTGTGCACATCCTATTGTGTTCTGTGTTCCTAACAGAGTTGGGACTTCCTCCTATCCAAATTGGGACTCACTCTCACCCTCTCCCTCTGTGGTGAAAGAACCATTGACACAAGTAACACTAGCAATCACCAGGCACGTGAACCTCACTACTCAAAGACAAAGCAGACCACTCTCTTGTGCTGACAAGCAAGAGATGAGGAAAACATTTAAGATAATGGAAACTAGGCCATCGTACCGGATGGGAATCCTACACCAAATGGTGTGAGGTCTAGTTGGGACTTCATATTAGGGAGATCCCCTAATGTTGGCAGGTTAAGCATTGTCAACACATGAATATTCTTGTAGATTATGTATTGAGCTTGTGCATCCTACTACAAAGTTTTATCTGTAATTGGATCTTTGCCACAACCTTCCAATCCTAATCTCCAAATATTAGATCCACTGGACAATAATTGAGATTTTAAACTTTTGGGACATACCTTGTAATTTGTAGCAGTGACAACAGTCATTCTGGGAAAAAAAAATCAATTTATGCCAACAAACCCCAGGTCTACTCTATAGAGATCAAGCTATGACCAAGAGCCTCACTATGATACCAATTTTTGGGAACCTTTGATCACTACTGAGAGGGGGGTTGAATTAGTAGAGTGACTTATTATCAAATTTGGTCTTTGATTAACTCTCAATTGAATCACACACATGTTTTTTCAGCAACTCACAATATGTTAGCAACATATGAGTAAACAATAAACATGTAAACATATAGGCAACATATATTAAATGCAAACCATCAAATCACAACCACAAAATTCATCATCACACATGAGACACAAGATTTCTGGTGAAAACCCTTCTAGGAGAAAAAATGCCCTTGTTGTTGCTGCTTTACTTTGTGTTTCTATTATGTCAAGAAATTTTTCTTTTACAGAGTTAGATAACTTTGATGAGCCTTCAGACTCAACCTCATAAAAAATAGGCCAACACCAATCATCCAGGAGACTCGATTTTATCGACTAGCCCAGAAGACTTTATTCTCACATGGACCTACAGACTACCACCCATTGAAGGCCATCACGATCAACGATAATTTCCCAAATCTGATTGGACTATACAACTCTAATTGGATGGATAAGTTGTTCATTCAATTGAATCTTTGATATCACTACTCCCCTCTCATGAAGTCATTGCTCCTCAACACTATGTGGACCTCATTTCATAAATTTTCAAACTGGATCCAAGATGCTCTGCTCAACAAGACTTCAACTCTACAATCCAAGTCTTAGCAGCAAGACACTATGCAAATCATAATAAAAAACACCACTAACAATTTGCTCTCAACACTAGAAAAATAGTGGTTCACATCCATACATAAAAATTGTAACTCTATGCTCATCTAGCAACATAATCTCTACTCCAATCCTCCAAACAAAAACTCTGCTATAGCAGCCTGAAATATGATCTATTATGCAACATACTTTAGATTTTCTCACTACGCAACATTTTTCACTCATACACTGAAGGTTCTACACTCTCAATTGATTATGAAGTATTCCTTCTCTATGAAACCTTCAGTCATTCACTCTCATATTGAACCAACAATTAATCAGCTCCAAAATGTAGAATATAAAATATGTAGGAAGAAATGAACTTTTGGACTAGGATCAAGATTCACAAAGTTGAAACAATCAAGTCATTATCACCACTATTTGTGCACTAAAGGTGTCCACATAATTGGAGGACGTGTTTTTTTCACATAAGTAAAATCCAAAATATTTTCAACAATTCTCCATGTAAATACCATAGGAAAATACCATGGCTATGGAAATACCCAGGACATTGATACCATGGTAATCTCCAAACCAATACCATGGGAAAATACCAATGTTATGTCAATACCAAGGACTCTTGTGCCATGGTAATCACCAAAACAATACCACAGACAAATACCTTGGTTGTGTCAATTCCAAGGATGCCTGTACCATGGTAATCTCACATGTGAACCTACTCCACAAACATATAACAATACCATCGTAATTCCAATACCAATAATACATGTACCATGGTAATACTCCTGCAACATCATCATCAAGCCAACACAAGGAAACACAAGGCAACACATCCATGAACACCATACTACCATTAAGCTACATCATCAAAGACTAACATCAAGGGTTGACATAAATGCCAACTAAACTAGCTACAGCCATGCAACAAGGAAGGAGTCAACACATCAATTATACTACATAGGGTTGACATCAATGCCAACATGAGCTAGTTTTTTTTATGAACCAATGCCAACATCAACTAGTTGGATCCATGCACACCATAATGCCAACAAATGAAGCATAAATGTTGTACATGCCAACATTTAATGTCACTAGGGGCATGTTTCCAAATCCCCTAGCTCATTGGACAACTGGGGTGGTAACAAATTGCCCCCCTCCTCATTCTTGATCGTCACCCCATCCGGGGATATTTAATTTTTAATTTAAAAAAGTAATTTTTTAATTTTAAAGTCAAATTTAAAAAAAGAAAGTTAAATTAAATCTTAATGTTAATACAAATTTGTCATTTATTTATTATAATTTTGTTTTATAACTATGTAAATAATTTTTAAATAAAACAATTTAATTGTTTTATATTTTAACCTTCTAACCATATCTAAATTATTAGATTTTTTTTCTTCATAAAAAAAAAAGATAGTAATTTTATTTCTATAAAATAAAAAAATAAAAAAAATCATATCTATATATGCCCTTAGAATTTAGGAGGATGATAACCCAATATTATATCTATATGAATTACCAAAAACTAACATTATTAGTTTTTATCATTGTTAAAGAGCTCGAAATATATCATAAATGTTTTTTAGTTTGATCAGCCTTCATGACGAACTATCTTAAAATAACTTATTCAATGTTGGCAACATGAGTCATGAAGATATTTTTTGTGGATGGCCTGAGTTCGTTCAACGATTTTCCATGTGCCTCAATCCAATGGAAAACCAACTTTTGAGAGGTTGTTTGTTGCTTGGATATTTTTCATCTACACATGATCAAAGGTGATGTAGGAGAAATCATTTATCATGTTTTTAATATCATGGACTAGAATAACCTCTTTTGCAACATGAAATCTCCTTTCTCCTTTGCAACATTAGATGGAGAACTACGTTGCCAGGATCCTTGGATTAGTTCTGTGATTGAACGTCAACACAAACTAGCTTGAACAATGGGAGCGATTTTCAATAGGAAACGTGATTTAAATTCAAACGATTTCACTAGGAAGGATTTTTATACGTAGAAGGGAAACAGTTGTCTAACATGAGATGATGTCACGACAGGGGGGTGGGCACGTGGAGGAGCATGAATAGGGAGTGAAAGGAGGATGAGAGTGGGGGGGGGGGGCATTTATCGTTTACCTTCGGTGCTCGCTTGCTGATGGTATTGGTGGGTCCATGGCGTGGTGGGTGGCCCTCGCTTTTCTCCAGCAGGTGATTGAATGAGGGGGCAAGATCAAGTCGAGACCCCTAGAATCAATTTGGGTAGTCAATAGGAAGATCCCGCGCCCCTAATGTTTCCACTCGAGGGGGTAGCGTTGGTTTATTTACTGTGCAAGGTACCCCCCCCCCCCAAAAAAAAAAGTGTCTTTAGGGGCTGGTTAGGCGAAGATGGAAAATGATCTGCCCTAAGACGTGCCTGATCGTTAACCAAAACATCATTCCTTTGTTATTTTCTCTTATTACACTGTTGTGCTCGCTTGGTGAATGATTATAGTGATGTGAACTCTAGCACTTGAGGCTCTTAGTGTACCACCAGGGTCCAAAATTGGCCACATGGTGAATTCATCTATTTCTAAACTGAAGGTGATCAATGCAACCCTCTTGACACACATACTAAAGTAGGGTAGACAACAACATACCAACAATTTTTGGCAGGAACTTTTCAAGCTGAATGGAATGCAACTCCAACTAAGTACAAGCATTATCAGGTACTTCAGCGTATAAGATCAGTCACTTACAAACTGGCCCTGTCAACTACTTCAAAATCCACCCAGTCTTCCATGTATCAGGCCTCAAGAAAGTTGTGGGGAACAATTGCAGGGTTCAAACAAGTCTACCAAAATTGGATGATGAAGGTTCACTTTGGCTCTGACCCGAATAGGTCCTCGATACTCACGAAATACATTTCAAGGGTCACACGATCAAGGAAGTCCTCATCAAGTGGAAAGACAACTCTCCAGAAGATGCGATATGAGAACCAACCACTATTCTTCAACAGTTTCTACAACTTCAGCCTTGACGACAAGGGTACTTTTGATGGGGAGGGAATGTTAGGGTCCAACCCTAAACCTTTTATTTATGTAATAATCTCAAGGGGCCTCGTCAAAGTCATAGTTAATAAG
Source organism: Pinus taeda (assembly GCA_000404065.3). Lineage (NCBI taxonomy): Eukaryota > Viridiplantae > Streptophyta > Pinopsida > Pinales > Pinaceae > Pinus > Pinus taeda. Next base: position 48,066 of record APFE031128489.1, read on the forward strand.
TTGAGTCAATCAATTTTGTAAGCAATTATCCGCATTAATAATAATTGTAAGTGGTTGACCCAATGACCCGCATTATAGAAAAGGGAACACAATTAGTTATAAACGAGACATAGTTAATAAATAAATTGGTTAACCCATATTATGCAAGAGACCACTAGTAGTTAGGGTTTTGGATGTCTTAAAGCTATAAATGGTCTTAGATAGCAAGGGAAGAATCATAAAGTTTTATTGTAATTGAGCTTTGCTCCATTGGAGGTTTTCCCCTTGAAGAGGCAAGTGAACATTATATTATGCTTCTGAATAATAAAATATCTTTGTAGCTTGTCTCAATTCATGTGATATTTCTGTGTTTCTTGCAATATTGTTTCATATTTCTGGCATTCTATTATTATCGCGGCTCAAGTGCATAACATTGGCATTTGTCCTCTCTATTTGGGCATCCAATTTGGATCACTTATGTTCACATGTCAGAGTTATCTGAGGCATAACAAGGATGAATTTAAAGCTTGAAAAAGGATGAATCTAAGGCATGATCTTATGCTTGAAAGAAGGATGAATTCTCTGAGGTAGGAGATCAAAATTTTAGGAGAGCAAAATTTTAGGAGGTCAAAATTTCAGCAGGGCGAATTTTATTTTTAGTTGACGAGGTTTGACCTTGGTTTGATTACTGGTCAATTTCACATTACCTTGACTGAAATATTCATAATGTATCTCTTGTTTAATTTCACAAATTTCTGGAAGAAAAGGTTGTTGGGTTTTTCCCAGGATAAATTTTGTTTCATGTGTTTGATTGTCTCTATTGTCATTAATGTTTTATTGTTGATGCTTTTCTTGTATAATTGCTTAATGATGAATGTGGTATATGGTGAATTGGTTTCACAATCATTGGAAGTAATTATCAGTTAAGGAAATCACTAAAAATCAATAGTTGTGTCCTCGATATCCATAATTTCATGGAGCTTGATCCCTTCACCCATAACCAATTGGTGTCTTCAATTTTGCATGTGAATTGTTTGTAGTTCCTCATGTGCTTCTCCAATCCACCTAAGCTTGGTATCTCTCTCCTAATGTCCAATTTATCCATGGGTTAAATGTCATGCATCAAATTTCCCGAAAGGTGTCTTCCAATAAAATTCCCAGCCTAGTGTAAATATAAATTTTCTTCCTAGTGCAGTCTAAGACAAAATTCCTTTCCAATCATGAGATTTCCCTCATCATTAAGTTGGGTGGAGTTGTGAAACCAATTATAATCATGAATTGTTTCCTCTAAGTAATATGAGAGGAAGTATATGATTGAATCCATCCACAACCCAGTTTTGTGCAAGCCATTAGATTTTTTTATGTCAATATCATTTGACACTAATGGATTTATGAGGTGAATCCCCTATCTGGTGATATTCAATATCTCTAATGTTTGAAGCTACAACTTCCAAAGTTTTTTCTTGTAATGGTCATTCTTATCACTACTGGGAGATAGTTACAAAGAAAACATGTTTCCCTCCTAAAAGTTTCAACAATATCTATATATGGTAACTCTCAAAAAAATTCTTCATTTAGTTACCATGCTCATTCTCCACCACTATAGAAATAGTGATTAAAATATCCAAACTATACTTAACCAAAACTTCAAAACCTAAAATTTAAAAAAAAACAAAAACAAAAACAAAAAAACAAACAAACCAACTCCAAACCCTAACCCTAATGACAAAACCATATCACAAACATTTATAACATACACGGAAAGAATTAGACATTGTAAACTGTAATCTAAAATAATTTAAATTTAACTGAATAATAAAAAGAATGTGATTTTCTATTTTGACTTTCTAACCCTGTCCAAACAATTATACATTCTATAATGTAATATAATGTTGAAAAGAATGTGATTTTCTATTTTGACTTCCTAACCCTGTCCAAACAATTATACATTCTATAATGTAATATAATGTTGAATTGGCCTTGAATTATGGGAAGAATATGCTTGTAGCATAATGCGTTGGATGCTCCTCCGCCTCTAGTCATGAGAGTTATCTATATTGCGACTTTTCAGAAAATCAATGTGACATTGGTATGGATGGTCATAGATACCATAGCATCGATATTTCAGCAACCACATTCAAATTTATTCACAGCTCCTTCAACCGGAAATACCTCTACCGTCCCGTCTCATCCGTCGTCTTCCAGACTCTGGGTGAACGTCATCTATCTGTGCACTTTAAGGTTGCTGCAACCTATCCCTGTGGTCACTTCAAAATATCAAATATTTTCATAACTCCCAGCTGTATCTTGCGCGGTCATTTAAAATATTTTTAAAATGGACGGCTCGCTCTTTTGCTATTCAGTTTTGTTTAGTCAATGAAGTCGAAGAGGATGGAATAGCATGATCTCACTCGCCGAGATCGGTCTGCCAGAGGTAAAGCTCAAGAGTAGACGTCGAACAAAGCAATGAAGGGTCGGTGCTCCACAGAAGACAGGCAAGATGATGACGTCGAGAGTGCTATGATGGGAGAATTAAACTCTTCGGCTCTTAGAGAGAAGATAGCAGCTGAAGCATGATGCATTTATGTTGAAGCTGGATTGGGATTCGCCTAGATCACTGGAAAAGAACCTTCCAGAGCTGGAGAGAATGGGGAGCGAAATGAGCGTGGTGTCAAGATCTGGCGGAGACTCGGATATATTTGAGGATCCGAGAAGTTATTCATTTCGATGGAGCAAACTAGGAAGTTGTCGTCATCTCAGAACAAAGGCGTGGTTCCTTAGTGCAACGACAGATGCAAAACACGTGTTGGAAAATATTGCCACTCTATTAACACCTTGGAAATTGGCTAACTCTTGGTCTGCGTTGGGTTGGTCATAAACTGGTGAGCTTAAGTCAATTGTAGATTGTCAGAATATTTTTGGAGTTGATGGATATGGTCGCGGTCAATATTCATGTCATGTTTGTCCGATCTCAAAATATTCCGAAAATCTACAATCAACTTAAGGAAGACTGTCATAAACATAGATATTTTTTTTTTTTTTTCAGGTCAGAAAAAGCTTTATATAATTTATATAAGAGATATAAAAAAGTCTACATAATGAGCATGATCGCGTGTAAGCATGTTGCTACATAGAGCAACTGAACAAAAACATCAGATCGACAGGCATGACTATCCACCTATAAAGTTCATATGAGACAGGGGAGAATGAAGTAGAGACTATATAACTGTCTGCCATATAACAAGAAGATATCAGCAAGGTGAATGATCCTGTCAAAAAACCAAAAAACACTCCCAGCATATGGAGAATTATGATCGATTCAGTGTTAGGAAATACGACAATAAACTGTAAACATAAATGAAGCTTAAGTAAAAACAAGTTGGAAAGAAGGAGAAAAGTCTTGTATGCTTGTCGATATGCCGTCTGATTGAACCTTCGACCGAGGAGCAGGATGCAGACATTTTGACTAAGGCATTGTCAAAATGCAAATTCGAGTTCCACAGAGAGAGGATCAGTGTGACAGATAATCCATTTATTGTTGAGAGGGAGTGTTGAAAATAGAAACAAGAAATGCTAAAAATAGCATTCCTATAGATAGCATTTCGGGAGACATTCCAATTTTAATTAGTCCCTAAATTAAAATTTGAATTTGAGCTCCGCAGTTGTTTGTAAAATAATTAATTAATTCATCTTGAGTTAATTAGTTAGAGAAAACCAAACATGAAGTCTATGTGAAGACATGCAAAAGTTATCCCTTTCATTGAGGAAGTTATCCCTTAATTAAGGAGATCAGGATGAGTTGTACTTTGAGTTGTAATTAGTTAGCTCAATTAACTAAGTTAAGTCTAGTTAGATTAGTTAGATTAGTTCCAATAGTTTGTGGAACTGATTGTGAGTTCAGTGAGTCAATGCATGCATTCATGCAACTAGTGTGCTTTAGATAACTGAATATTCTCTCATAAATAACTCATGCATGGCAGTTCAGACAGAGACCCAGTTGAGATCAAAGGATGGGATAGTGTACTATCAGTTGCAGGAATATTCCCATGAGGATATCTCTTGCATGCAGAAGGAATTATTTCCTTAAGGATTGGGCAGTTATTTCTGAGTTTGGTGCGCAATGTGTGAGGAAATACACAAGTGGTAGCTTGAAGACCCAAGAGAAACTGTGCAAGGAAATAGAAGGATTGGAGGACTGAAGAAAGGCATATGTGTTGTCTATTCTATCTATGAGCAACATTGAGGGATTGTACTGAGAGCTGGATAGCTTGTGAGCTAAAGCTTTGTGTAATCCCGAGATATTTCCACTTGTATGATAATACAGAGATCATGGTTTTTAGCTGAGGCTTTCCCTAGAGTATTCTTTTGGGTTCATGTGTGATTGGTTTCTTCTTCATCTGTTATATGTGTTCTATTTGATCTTGTTCAAAATTGATTAAGCTTCCGCAAGTTTGTTTGTAGAAGTAGGTCAAGTATTTTGTTTTAGTATATTGCATTATCAGGTGATCTACAGTAAGAATTTGTACAAATGGGGGCGAATATGTTAAGACAACACTTCAGAACCTTTGCCTTGAGTCCAGCATATAGTTGTAGCACACAGTGCCATACACTCCGCAGCAGAACGGAGTTGCTGAGAGAAAGAACCGATCTCTCAAAGAGACGGCTTCCTGCATGCTGCATGCTAAGTCACTACCTCATAAGTTATGGGCTGAGCACTTAATTGTGCTAACTACATCCAGAACAGATCTCCTCATAGATCTGTCAAGGATCAGACCCCCTTTGAGGCTTGGAGCGTGATGGGAATTAAAATCGCACTCAAGCGATAATCCCTTACTTTAACAATTATCAGTCATGGGTCTATGGTTATTGCCCACTAATATTACCGAAAGCGTTAATTGAGGCCTTAAGCCTTTAAACCTGGAACAACACCACTTAAGCGATTTTGCTTTGAAAACCAGGACCACACCACTCTATTGGAAATACACAGGAAACATGGAAAACCCGACTGGAACATATAAGCTGGACTTCAAATATTATAAACTCGCATTCATAAATTGTCGGATCCATTTCATTATCGAAAGTTTTGAATGATGGAACCCCGCTCCGAAACACTTAGCCAAACTTCAAATAAAAATTAACCCACATCCATAAATTCATCTATTCTGCTCCAGCCATTAACCAGCATGCACTTCTCTGCGCGATCACCGTCTGATCAGTCAACCAACGGATGGTCCTGATTGCTGGAACTCAACAAGGATTTAACCTCGCTGTATAACACCCATCGGATCTGATTTGAGGATTAACAATTACGCTTATTCACACCCGATACCCGTCCAATCAGTGTTTCAATGGACAGTCCAATCATCTCCGGACTTCAACTAGATTAAATCTCGACTCATAATGTCATCGGGTCCATCTTTGGGAATACTACTTATGGTTTTGAGGCTGCCTGATAATCCGTTTACCACCTTATCAAGACTGATTTCGCTACTTAATGCCCTTGCGTCTATGCCATGCGATGACCGTCGATCTGTTGATCTATTGATCAGACGATTGACATCTATTTACTTCACCATTTTCCTCATTAACTTGGTTTCATTCGCATTTGATGGTTTCTGTGTGAAACCGTTTTCCTCTGCCATACTCTGTTTCGACATCCATATAACGATTAACTATGATATCTTGGGTATTGTTGGATCGCCATCGATCCTATAGTGATCTATGGTCAATCAACATGCCTACAGATGGAATTTTAGTCATCTACACATATACATATAACAGAACTTTGAAAATGGCACAATACACAATTCCTCTGCCTCTAAATTACCCACTCTCGTTCCTGTTACTAAAATAATATCAAAAATAAAATAGAATTTTGTTTCGGACCTTGATGGCCTGATTTACATTCATTTCTCCTCTCACTCTGCTCACTCACTTTCTCTCCCAAATCCTTCCTCTCTAGCCTGATTCTTCTAGTTAGTGGCCTCCATTCCTAATCTACCTATAGGCTTACAATCCCCTCATGAATCCTCTCGAATCCTCTCTCCCTCAGAAAACAAAGGAAAATCCATATATGCTTTATCTAACCATCTCCTTCACAATTGAAGGAATAGACTATACATTTAGAAATCAAATCCTATCCAAATCTGAACAAACTAAATTACTTGGCTTAATCTCCATGTAGGGAGGATCAACTTGCCACCTATTCTCTCTTTTCCTTAGTATTTTGCAACAATATAACTACTTACATACTTTCCAATTTATAGAAATTAAGTAATCAATTCTTCTTCCAAGCTTTAGCCACAACATGTGACCACACCATCACATTGTTGGCTAGGCCTAGATGCTCCTGCATCAGACTCCCAAGGTTGAAAATAATCATGATCTCCTGATCAAGTGCTTCTGATCTGTGTCCTCTTGGATCCCATACTTTGTTTGGTAGTCTGTCCTTGGTTACTGCTGTTGTTGGTTGTCGTTCTCTAGGTCTCCATACTTTATGCTGTATTGCCCCATTAGCTATCCTCTCACTGTCTGCTGCTATATTTTTCATATAACTTACTGCTTTTTTCTCATCATCACAATTTATGCCAGGCTTCCACACCTTAATTTGAAATTTACCATTACCTTCACCTGTACCATTCTTTCAAACCAATCTTCCTTTTTTCTTTTGTCCTCTATATATTCTATTGGAATGTTGTTGTATGAGTCTCCACAACTCATCAATTTATTTATCCACTTCACTACTCAAATGATAAATACTATTCTTCTGCAACTGGATGTGTTCTTGCATAATAACATCATAATCCATATGCCACTGTTTTCCCATATGCATTTCTAAAACGTACAAATTCCTTCTCCATTGATCTCCTACAATAATTCTAGTTCCTTCTTCTGGTTTCTCATTCATGGCTTCATCACTTCTTATTTCAATTCCCAGTATACCTGCAATTCCACAAATTTCTTGAAAACTAAGAATTCTTCCTGCTTGCTTAGGTACTTGGAATACCTCTTCTTCTAGTAACTTAATTTCTGCACTCTTAAGGATTATGGCATCATATTTTTCTGCTTCTGAAATGTCATTTTCAGTCTCTTCTTCATCAATAACTCCCTGTTGCACAATAGTATTCTTGTTACTATCATCCCTCGAACTCATCTCGAGTTCAATAATTCCATACTGTAATTTCAACATCATTCCATCTTTTTAAGACATTCTGATCTCATCTTTCCTTACTTCGATCTGATCTTCAGAATCAACTCCTTGTTTCAAATTGACTTCACATTGCCTTGTTCCTGCATATAAATCTTCACCAGAATTATTCAATTCATTAAACACAAATTTTTTACCTTGTTTCCTCATTATGCCAACATTTCTGACAACTTATTTTCCATATTTGTCATCCATGACAACTTCTTCATTCTCATTCAGTTCTGGTTGTACAATCTGATCACTTATTCTTTGGTTTTCTTGCCTCTTCTCCAAAATACTTGACTCGTGCCATAAATATTCCATCTCATTTGGAATTTCTCCCAAGAGCTCTACACGATCTTTACTAACTTCATTGTCTGCAACATCTGCCTTTAATCCTTCTCTACTTTGGCTTTCTTCAAGGTCAATAATCTTCAATAACTATTTAACATCTACCAAGTCTTCTGTATCAACCTTCAAATTTGCTTTCCTTTGGCTTCAGTCCTCAATAGTTGTCCAATATCTCCATAATTCGCTACAGCAATGTTTAATAGCTACTCTTTCCTCTGCATCACACGATTATTGTGAATTTCCTTCTTCTAACTTTTGAAAAATCATATCTTTACTTTTCCTTTCCCTTATGCCAACATTAAATAGCTGCCTCACTTCAGTGTATCTTGCATTTACACTCAAAATATTAGTTTCAAAACTATGAGACACCAAGGTCTCCTCAAATAATTTCATCATCATTTCTTCCAGTTGACTCCCACTTCCTGAATACACCATAAGATTCTCCATTTGGTTTGTATTAGCTTCATCAGTTTTCCTAAGAAAAATCTTTGTTCCATATTCATATGAATGGATCTCTTCCTTTCCAAACACTTCTTTGATCTCAATAATTCCTTTGCCATCCTCCTTTTGATTTATCCTTTGGATGTCATCTGACTGGACATCTTCCTTCACTTGACTATAACTTTTCTCTTTATTCTCCATATGACTGTGGGTAGTCATATTTTCACTTGTTGACATTACAGTTTCCAATAACTGCTTGTTTTCCCTCAATATTACATGACATGCAAGCACACAACAATTATTAGTTTTCAAAATACAAGATCCTTCATCCTGTGTTGATGCTTCAAGCACCAATATTCCATCGTAGATCTTTTGGATTTCAACAGATCCTCTTTGTTGTGATTCCATTTCATTGAGTCTCTCCTTCTCTAACAAATCAATATGAATTTGTTCAAGTTCCCTAAACTCGTTTATCAGCTTTCCTTTCCACCTCTGTTGCAATAGCTTCCACTTAACACATTTCTTCATTCTCCATTTGTATCTTCGGTCTTCACTTGTCTTTCTTTGTAGGCCCTGTGTTATTATATTTACTTCTGCTCTCATTATTACCAGACTAATCTCGTGTTCTTCATTCTGCTGCCAGTTGTTATACTCCTACAATCTAATGCCTTCCTCAAATTCACTCTCATGTAGTTGATCATCTCTTTTAAATTGCTGGTTTCTTCCATCTTTATCCTGCTGGATTAATACTATTATTTCCTTCATGTCTCTAAGGATATAACTTTCTTATTGCTCTTGATCTTCCATCTCACCTTCAAATAATCTTTGCTCAATTTCTCTGATTTTAGCATCATATTTATTAATGTTGTCCTCCGTACCTACAGTCACATCATTAACTGAAAAGCCTAAACATTTACTTAACTCTATAAATGTTTGAGACATTTCATCCTTATCATACTTGGTAACCATAATCACTTCTTTATCATGTTCTGAAAGCTTCGTTTCTCCTTCAGGTTCCTTGAGCAATCTTTCCAAGAACTCTATTTCCATGTGAAATCTTCCCAACATTTTATCACAACTTTCATTCTCAGCTTCATTCTTTTCCTGGCAATCCTCTTGAGTTATCATGTTTTTCACACTATCATATTGCAAAGTTATTTCATCAATTCGATCAAAAAATTCATTTTTTTACCTTCTTGGAAGACCACTATGTCATTTTCATTAGGCTTCTGGTCCATATCAACTTCATTTGACTGTCTTACACCAAATAGAAATTCATCTATGAACTCTTTTTGCTACAATAAATCAGCACCTTATTCCTCTAAAAGGCATTCTCCATCATACTTCACCTCAAGAGCTTCATTCCTGTTTGTGACAGTTTCACCAAATTGTCCATCATCCTCTGCATATCTTGCAAACATACACAAACTATGAGAATTAAAATCACAAGGCTTCATTGCCTCATCTGCCTCCCTTGTCAACATATCTCCTAATTGTTCTAAACTATTCCAATAATTCATGAGATCTTCAGTTGACCTCTCATTATCCTCTTCACCCGAAATTTCACCCTGTTCTTGTCTACAAATGGAAACTTCCATTTCTACTTCTGCTTCTCTGATGTTTTCCATCAACCCCTTTACCTGTCTTTGTTGTATCCTTTTTTGCAACTTAGGCCACTTCACTGGCTTCTTCTTCAAGGCCCAACCTTGTCTTTGGTTCTCCTCTAGTAGCATTACTAATGCATCGAGTTCTTCTCTTATCTCAGCTATTTCCTTGTCAAGCTTTGCTTGACTCATCCATTTCCTACGGATTGTTTGAGCACCCTTCTCCTTCATCTTGTAGCCTTCTTCTGAACCTTTCAGATGACTTCCATTAGTCATCTTCTCTTCTGTGTGAACTGCTACTCCTGCAACCAATCAACTTCCTTCTAAATTGATCTTCTCACCAAGCTTCTCCTCTGCCTGGTCTCCAAGTCCTCTTTCTTTAGAACTTGCACTGAGAAATCTTACTCTCTCTGGTTGCTACACTCAATATTCTGAAGGACTCCTCTGTCCCTATCTATTCCAAGCCTCTGCTAGAATGAAGTTCTGCTAAAATATCTAAGAACTTCCCAAAAGTTATTCCTATAGTATTACTACCGTAGTCATGTGCCAAATGTTGCATTCATTCAACTACTATGAACTTCATACCTTTTTATTCATAATATTCATAAGCAAGGCAACCTAGCTTTGATACCACTTGATGGGAATTAAAATTGCACTCAGGCGATAATCCCTTACTTTAACAATTATCAGTCGTAGGTCTATGGTTATGGCCCACTAATACTACCGAAAGCGTTAATTGAGGCCTTAAGCCTTTAAACCTGGAACAACACCACTTAAACGATTTTGCTTTGAAAACCGGGACCCCACCACTCTATCAGAAATACACGGGAAACATGGAAAACCTGACCGAAACATATAAGCTAGACTTCAAATATTATAAACTTGCGTTCATAAATCGTCGGGTCCATTTCATTATCAGAAGTGTTTAATGATGGAACCCCGCTCTGAAACACTTAACCGGACTTCAAATAAAAATTAACCCGCGTCCATAAATTCACCAGCTCCGCTCGGGCCATTAACCAGCACGCACTTCTCTATGTGATGACCGTCTAATCAGTCAACCAACGAACGGTCCTGATCGCTGGAACTCAACAAGGATTTAACCCCCATTGTATAACACCCATTGGGTCCAATTTGGGGATTAAGAATCACGCTTATTCGCACCTGATACCCATCTGATCAGTGTTTCAAGTGATAGTCTGCTCATCTCCAGACTTCAACTAGATTAAATCTCGCCTCATAATGTCATCGGGTCCATCTTTGGGAATACCACTTATGGTTTTGAGGCTGCCCAATAATCCGTTTACCACCTTATGAAGACCGCCTTCGCTACTTAACACCCTCGCGTTTATGCCATGCGATGACCGTCAATCTATTGATATGTCGATTGGACGATCGACATCTATTTACTCCGCCATTTTCCTCATTAACTTGGTTTCATTTGCATTTGATGGTTTCTGTGTTAAACCACCTTCCTCTGCCATACTCTCTTTCGACATCCATGTAATGATTAACTATGATATCTTGGGTATTGTTGGATCGACATCGATCCTATAGTGATCGATGGTTGATCAACATGCCTACAAATGGAATTTTAGTCATTGACGCATATACATATAACATAACTTTGAAAATGGCACAATACACAGTTCCTCTGCCTCTAAATTACCCACTCTCTTTCTTGTTATTAAAAGAATATCAAAAATAAAACAGAGTTTTGTTTCGGACCTTGATGGCATGATTTACATTCATTTCTCCTCTCGCTCTACTCACTCACTTTCTCTCCCAAATCCTTCCTCTTTGGCTTGATTCTTCTAATTAGTGACCTCCGTTCCTAATCTGCCCGTAGGCTTACAATCCCCTCATGAATCCTCTCGAATCCTCTCTCCCTCAGAAAACAAAGGAAAATACATATATGCTCTATCTAACCATCTCCTTCACAATTGAAGGAATAGACTTTACATTTAGAAATCAAATCCTATCCAAAACTGAACAAACTAAATTACTTGGCTTGATCTCCACACAGGGAGGATCAACTTGCAACATATTCTCTCTTTTCCTTAGTATTTGGCAACAATATAACTACTTACATACTTCGCAATTTATAGAAATTAAGTAACTAATTCTTCTTCCAAGCTCTCATTAGCCACAACATGTGACCACACCATCACATTGCTGGCGAGGCCTAGATGCTCCTACATCAGAGTGACACTAAACCGGAGGTCACCCCCTTTCGTGTTTTCGGCTCCCGAGCATGGGCGAAGATCCCCTCTGAAAAGAGGAAAGCTCTTGATCCACAAAGCATTAAGTGCATCTTTCATGGATACCCTAATGGTGTGAAGGGATACCAACTCTTGATTTCCTCTACAGACAAGCTCATCATTGAGCAAAGTGTCCAATTTGAGGAAAGTCTCATGCATGCACCTCAATTGCCGCATCTAGACACCTTTTATCTACCTCATGACTGAGCGGATGACTCAGTACACTCAGATGGAGATACAGAGCATGCAGATGTCGAGGTAGATCATGTAGATGTAGAGACAAAGTCTTTAGATACAAATATAGTGCATGCATATGATGATCCACATCCAAGCCCATATCAGGTTTCCAACAGTGAATCAACTTCCCCTATCATAAATCAGAGAACAAGGAGCTTAAGTGAGATATATGCACAAGACCACCCAGTTACTAGAAATGGTCTTGTGGGGGATAATTCTGATTCGCGGAGGACTAGCTCATAGTTTATTGAGCCTCCTCTCACCCTCACTGCCACTGAACCAACGCCATCCTGACATTGTCATTTGGTTCAATCTTCTGATTCGTAGTCTTATGCTGAGGTTGTTGGGCATCCCTCTTGGGAGTCCTCCATGGAGGAGGAGTACAACTCCTCGAGAACCAGAGCTAGGATTTGGTCCCCCTTTCTTCAGGAAGGAAACTTGTCCAATGCAAATGGGTCTACAGGACCAAGAGTGTTGCATATGGGCAAATCACCAGACAGAAAGCCAGCCTAGTAGCCAAAGGCTTCCAGCAAGTGCATGGCATTGATTATGATGAGACCTTTGCTCTAGTAGCAAAGATGGATTCCATACGCCTTACACTTGTCATTGTGGCTAGGGGTGGGAAGTACATCAAATGGATGTGAAGAATGCCTTTCTTCACAGAGACCTATCTGAGGAGATCTACATGGAGCAGCCACATGGTTTCATTCGGGATTCATCTTTGGTCTGCAGACTGAAGAAGTCTCTCTACGGCCTTAAGCATGCCCCGAGAGCTTGGTATGCAAAGATGGATTCTTTTCTCTTATCACAAAACTTCGAAAGATCTAAGTCTAATCCGAATGTTTACATGCTTAGGACACATGATTCTCTTCTTATCTTAGTTTTGTATGTGGATGATCTCCTGATCACCGACAGCTCTGCTTCAGCCATTACTGCAGTCAACAAGACCTTACATGATAGGTTCTTGATGATGGACATGGGTCCATTACACTTCTTTCTTGGTCTTGAGATTAGCCAAGATGCCACATGGATCAAAATCTCTCAGGCTAAGTATGCAAAGGATCTCCTCGAGAGATTTCACATGACTGACTGCAAACTAGCACTGACTCCTTTTCTGTCTGGGGTCCGCCTTGAGGAGGGAGGTGACACTCCATTAGTTGAAATTACTCTCTACCGACAACGAGTGGGGAGCTTCCTGTACCTCACCCACTCCAGACCAGATCTCTCATATGCAGTAGGGGCAGTTTCTAGATACATGCAGGAGCTGCATGAGCTACACTAAAAAGCTGCCAAGCGCATCCTCCGATATGTACAGGGCACCATCACCTTCGAGATTCACTATGCAGCAGACACTACATTGAATCTCCTTGGCTTCATAGATTCTTATTGGGTGGGTGACAACATTGATCACAAGTCCACCTCCGGATATTCACTCAGTCTAGGGTCTGGCCCTATCTGTTGGTCAAGCAAGAAGCAGGCTACTATTGCTCTCTCTTCAGCTGAGGCTGAGTACAGAGGAGTAGTTAACATCACCATTCAGGCTCTATGGCTACGACACTTCCTCACTGAGTTGGGAATCCAATTCCACCAGTCCACTGTCATCTAGTGTGACAACCAGAGCAATCTCAAATTTTGCAGGGATCCAGTACAGCAGCAGCGGACGAAGCACATATAGATCCATATGCACTACATCAGAGACCTAGTACATGATTGGGTCATTGATTTGTAGTTCTGTCCTTCAGCGGAACAGACTGTAGATATCTTCACCAAGACATTCACTGAGCAGAAGTTTCACTCTCTGCGCGATCGTCTTGGAGTGAAGGACACATTTACACCTAAAGACCCAATCATATGATAGGGAAAAAAATGGTAAGACACTTATTTTAGGACTCAATGACAGTAAAACAGGCAAATTTCTTCTATCATATTATATGTTCCAAAAGATCCATTCAATCATGTGATATGAAACAAAACACAAAGTAAAGAATGACGGTGGCTTACAAAGAGAATCCAAACTTGAAAATTGATATATGTATGTAACTATCAGTTCAAAGTTTCCATTAATGATAAAACGTGGAAGAAGGCAAGCTTAAGAAAAAGGAATATGCCATGTTCTTCCCGTCCTCAGCATTCAAGAAAACACAAGCCTGCCTAATGTCAACTTTACATGTAAAGGAACATTGAAAGTATGGATTTATTAATATTTTATCAACATTTAAAATATTCTTTGACAAAGTTTGGTATTAAGATTCTAAGAAACTTTCTGAAAATACTAACCCCTTGATTTGCATTAAAAGTGATTCCTCAAGCTTGGGAGGTGAAGTCTGTTGATCATCTTCAGAGTCCATGATAACAGATGCAGTGCTAGCTCCCTTTACAATGTACATTATGAAGGAACAAGCCATCTCTGTGATGAACTGAATCATCGGCCTTGGAGTTCTTTCTTTCTATGTATCTTTGTAGTGTTGAGCGCTCCGGTGAAGTTTTCTTAAAGATAGTTCAAACTTTTGTTTCCGCGCTTGCATAAAAACGAGGAGTTCGAAAAATAATTGCTTTCTTACTTGACATAATGATTCAGTGAGGTAACTCTTAAATGGAGTTGTCTATAGTGCCGAAATCTGGTGAAAAAAATTGAGGTGAAATCTTGATTTGTGTTATTTAAACTAGTTTTTTGAGTGTATATATAGATTCAACACCATGAAAAACCTCTAGGGCATTTCTATTGTGCAAGGTTACCTATCAAATTTGTGATTTTAATGAATTCTGGTCATATTTTAGAGAAATTAGACCGGAAAAATCTACTAGAAAAAGTTCCAAAAAATCACACTAAAAACAACTCCCATTTAAATTATGTTAGATGCAACTCGGAAACCCGAGACTGGGACAGTGCCACTATTCAAGTCTTTTTGCATGGTCGGTGGCATATTTGAATCAAACGAATCAAACATAATGAAGGTCTGGTCAGGTGTACCGGCTGGCTGCAACACTATAATAAAATATATATATATATATATATATATATTATATATATATATATATAATATATATATATATATATAATATATATATATATATATTATATATATATTATATAGATATAGATAATAATAATATATATAAAAATTTGAAACTTGTAATTTTAGAATATGCCAATCATTATGACATGTTTTAAAATTATTAGTCTGTTAACATTGATGTGTTTATTTCGAAATAAATTGTATTTTACCACGAACAGTAAAAACGTGTAAACGGGCTTCAATTTTAAAGCCTCTTATCGCACCGCATGTTTTATGCAATGTAGTGCATTATATAGGCGGAATCTTTTTAGGCATGGTATTACACATGATATAAAGTATTATATAGGTTTTGGAGTATTGTGAAAAGATTTATTTTTAGTGGTTTTTTTATTTAGTATGGAAGAGATGACTTGTTATGTTATGTAAATATTTTGATTTGGTTAAATACCATAAAAATAATAGTGATACTAACACTATTTATTAATTAAAACATTTTGATTGTGTTAAATTACATTAAAAAATAATTTTAATTATAATTATAATAAATAAGTAAACTAGTCTAGATTAATATTAATTCTGGATTTATCAAGCGCTCAGAGGGATCAATTCCTTTCAGGTGCAAACATTGAAAAGAAATTAGTTCACTTGAGGTGTAAACATTTTTTTAGAGGGATCAATTCTCTTAAGGTGCAAACATTTTTTTATGGTGAAAAGAAATTATTCTCTTGAGGTGCAAACATTGAAAAGAAATTAGTTCTCTTGAGGTGTAAACATTTTTAAGAGTGAAAAGAAATTTGATCCTTCTCATCCTTTGGTAGATCCTGAATTAACATAAATCTAAGCTAGTAATATTGAAATTGTTATGAAATTAGTGTTTTCGCCTTGGGCGTTTTCTTCACATTTCTAGTGCCGGAGACGAAGGGCGGGTCGCTTGAGGAGATCTCCGGCGAAAACAAAGATAGTGATCAGGATGATAGTTTCAGTCGCAATTGTAGAATCACCACTGTGAGTAGAAGATACCGCCTATGTGTTATGTTGCTTCACGCCAACCCAAATCACATCTTCCTGCAGGTTCTTCTCATGCGCACTCGCAGATTTAATAATTCTGATCCACACTTGCTGTTTATGTGAGATATGGTTAGTCACCAATATCTGAAAATTTTGAGTGAATAAGTTTGTTTGCACATTTTGGGTTCTAGATCTAATCTTCTGCAGCTAGATCTAATCTTTTGTGGCTAGGTTCTAGATCTAATCTTCTGTGGCTAGATCTAGATCTAATCTTATCTTCTGCCTTATTTCTTTGCGGCTGGGTTCTACGGGCAAGTAAAATATGGCTTCCAGCTTCGCGAAAATAGTTGTTGGCTCATCCGCTTCTAGAGGGCAAGCTCCTACCCATATCGTTAGTGAAGCCCCAGCTCCCATTGTCCAGGTGGTCCAGGCCTCACTCGATGAGACTTTGAAGTTTTCTGCAAGTGCCCTAATCTGCTGGTTCAATGGTTTTTTGTCGCAGCTGACAACTCTCCACAATTGGATCTCGGAGGTATGGAAGCCTCTCATTTCTGATGAAATTAATATCTACCCCTGTGCTAGGGGTTTGTTTATAGTATATTTTGAAAATCCTGAAAGCAGACAATGTATTCTAGATTTCGGCCCTTGGTTTTGGGAAAAATCAGACCTATTCACGAAGCCATGGAACCCATCATTCGATCCCTCTATAGCAGTCATAACCTCAACACCAATTTGGGTGAGATTGCCAAGCCTACCCTTGCATCTTTGGAATCTCTCCTCGCTAAAATCCATTGGAAATGCAATTGGGACATTTTATTGCAGGTGCCCAGAAACAGAGGAATATGCCAGAACCACCTATGCATGCATCTGTGTGGAAATGGACTTCAACGTCAGATTCCTAGCTGAAATAAACCTAACAAGTAAAGACTGTGTGGAACCAAAAACTCGATTATGAAAGTGTCCTCTTCAGATGTCGATCCTGCTTTGAGACAAGCCATCTAACCAAAAATTGCCCAAAAGCCTCCCAGAAAAATTATGCTAGAAAAAACCACCACAGATCTACATGGTGGGAAGGAGCACAAAAAGAACACTACATTGTCATTAAAGAAGAATACTCTAGAGAAAACTCTGAATCACAAGAAATTGGGAAAAAAAGAAACAACTCTCAAGACAAGTAGGGAGAAAGCCCCGCCCAACAAATCAACAATTATGAGGATTTGAATACCGCACAAAATAAATCTTCATTTAACAGCAAAGCAGATCTCCTAGACCAAACTTCTTCTCTGACTATCTTCAAAAGGATGAACACAATAGATCACGAAGCTAAGACACCAATGTCCCAAGAACCAGAAGAGATGAAGGGGATGCAAGATAAAGGAAGTTGGAAGACCGTAGAGAAAAAAAAGAAATATATAGCACCAATCTCGCCAAGAAAGACGAGGAGCCAGATAATTAAAAACTAAGAAAATTATAGGTCCGATAGACCAATTTGGTCTCAGTGGACGTTAACCATCATCATCATCATCATCATCATAAATTCAATGGTTGATCAAAGTTGATATATATTAAAACACTTATTTTGTAATACATATTAAATTATCAAAATTATAAAAATCATAAAAATTAATTAAATTGAAAATTATTAATTTTGGATAAAATTAAATGTTTTAGGATTTAGATTTATTTTGTTAATTATTATTGAAATTTGGTTATAAATTAAATATTTTGTGTTTATTTTTTTCCATATATTTTAAATTATTTGATGTTTTGGCTTTTTAGGCTCGAATTTAATAATATAGTTTTGAGCAAGAATGCAACTTTTTATTCTTCTAAATACAGTTTTGAAAGTATAAATGTGTTTACATACTGAAAAACCATTGACTATGCAATCCTACATCTCAATCTTATAATTCCATCAAATTCCTTGTAGATTTAGGGTAAAATGGGTCAAGAAATATGCCAAGGAAAATACCAAAATATTAAAGAGTTAGACTATCCCCGTTGATATAAGTTTCTAGATAAATTTTGTGTGTGAGTTTCTTTTCGAGTAGTTTTCTAGTAGTCTCCCCACCCATCATTAGTGACTCAACAAAAGTAGACTATGCTTTTTTATATAAAATAAATTCTACAAATTGAGTCAAAATTTGTTAGAATAATAGATTTGAGCTGTTAAATTTGTATAGACTAAGTCCTTGATAGTAGACTGGAGTTGTTAAATTTGCAGATTTTTCAAGATTCTAAATTTGTTTATGTATTTAAAAATGCATTTCAAGAAATAAAAAAAAATATGCCAGGCCAAAATTTTAAAGAATTATATTGTTTTTTTATAAAAGAAAATTATAAAAATCAAATCAAAATTTGTTAAAATAATAAATTTAAGTTGCTAAATTTAAATAAACTAAATCTTTAATAATAAATTTAAATGGTTAAATCTGTAAATTGTTCAAGATTCTAAATGTTATATTTTTAAATATAGAAAATATGAATATCATTTAAAGTCTATTTCATTTAACTTAAAACTAAACATAAAATAATTACAGATTATACTATTTTCTAATTCATATTATTTATTATAAAAATAATTTAATCTAAAAAATCGTATTACTCATTCTTTGTATTAATCTTAATAACTACTATTTAAATTCCAAATACTATATACATTTAATTAAATAGAAGATAGATACAAATAATTGAAAAAAAATACTAACAAAATTTCAAAGATTTTTTAATATTAGGTATGACATTAGTACTTTTTTTTAATTATTTGGAATATTTCTGGATATATTTATAATTTGGAATAAGTAAATTTTATTTTTAATTGGTATCATAATATTTTAAAAGTCATAGTAATTTAGACATTAAATTGATGTAAAATATTTTTTCCTTTATGAAACCTATTTTTATATAGATATTTTATTTAAATGTGTCATTTTCATATTATCTCAAAATCCCCATATATGTGTGTCGAGATGTTTTGAGTTGGTAGTTTGAGTGGGTGGGAATACAGTTTGTTCTTCTATTCATCTTAGCTTACTTCCAAGTGACATATTTGGCCCTGTGTGATTCCAATCACAAGTTATTGGTATATTTGATTGACCCTAGGTCCATTCACCATGGTCTAAAAAAACATGGAGGTAGACATATTCTACCCCTCTGAAGTTTCATA
>APFE031128492.1:0-36165 GCA_000404065.3 Pinus taeda
TTCTCAGATCCAGATCTCCAGCCCAGTCTGCATCAACAAAGCCACGGATATCCAACACTCTGTCCAATCCTGGTCTTCCTTGGTAGCACAAACCATAATCACTAGTGCCACGCAAATACCTGAAAACCCGCTTCACTGCTGTCCAGTGCTCCTTCCCTGGTTTTGACATAACCTGCTCAATACTCCCACTGCATGTGCAATGTCTGGTCTAGTACAGACCATGGCATACATCAAGCTACCGACTGCACTTGCATATGGAACATGGGACATGTCCTCTTCCTCTTCTTGTGTCTTGGGACACTGTTCAGCAGATAACCTCAAACCTACAGGAATAGGAACCTTCACCGGTTTACTATCCTGCATATTAAACCTCTGCAATATTGTCTCGACATACTTCCTCTGGTTTAACCAGAGCTTCCTCTTTGCCCGATCTCTTTTAATTTCCATGCCCAAAATATAGTTTGTAGCACCGAGATATTTCATGTCGAATTTGGAGGACAATTGGGTCTTCAAATCCTGGATAATTTCTTTGTCATTTCCAACCAGCAACATATCATCCACATACAAGACCAGATAAATAACAGGTCACCAATTAATTTAAAATACACACAGTGATCTGCTTTGCTTCTGGTGAAGCCAAGGCCCCGTATAAATGTATCAAATTTCTGATACCACATCCTTGGTGACTATTTTAACCCATATAGAGACTTCTTTAACTTGCATACCAGTTCTTTCTTACCCTTCACTGCAAAGCCTTCAGGTTGCTTCATGTAGATCTCCTCTTCCAGATCCCCGTGAAGAAATGTTGTCTTCACATCCATCTGTCTACCTCAAAATCAAAAGCAGCAACAATAGATAAAAGTAATCTAATAAAAGTAACCTTGGCAACAGGAGAAAAAAGATCACCAAAATCAATTCCCGACACATGGGAATAACCTTTTGCTACCAACTGAGCTTTTTATTTCTCCACCTTTCCTTTTGCATTTGTCTTCTTCTTGTACATGCATTTGCGACCAATGGGTTTCCTTCCAGCCAGCAACTCCACCAGATCCCAAGCCTCATTTTTGTGCAAAGGTGCCATTTCATCAACCATGGCCTCTTTCCAGAGTTTTCCATCCTCTGAATATACTGCTTTCTTCACAGTTATGGGATCATCATCAGTAATAGATCAAGCAAATTTTGAATAGAAATCAGATGGACTATACCTTTCTAGCTGCCTTGTTTCTCGAACTGATCTTCTCACACTCGGAGTTTGTGGCTCTCCATCTTTTGATTCTGTTGGGTTGTGTTATATTCTTTCCACGACTAGCCCACGTAGTTAACCAGGGGGTTAGAGGGAGGGCGGAGCCCCCCCTTCGTTGTGCCGATTGCGTAGCGGGGGGGTCACAAGGGGGTTGAGGGGTGCAGGTAACCCCACTGTATAGGGTCCGGGGTATCGCCCCGTAAAATTTTGGTTTTGGAAACTATGTTAGGTTGGGCGGACCCACCTATGGTTTTGTGCATGATTTTCGCACATGTTTTTGGACGCGATGGTTTTCAGTCCATGGTATTGGACCCGATGGTTTTTGGTCCATGGTATTGGATGCTTCGGCATGTATAAATATGTATTATAACATTAAAAGGAACATAATGAAAAATCAAGCTAGTAGTCCGGGTTTTGGGATCCAGGGGAAAATCTCTGTGTATATGTGTTTTATGTGTTATGCTCTTGCATGGTTTATTTTATGTGTTTTAGAATTCGTATGGAGGTAATTTTTGTGCGGGGTTAAAACCTACAGATTCCTCCTCTGCTGTAGAGTCTGATTCTTCCTCCTTTAGCTCAAACTCTATCTTCTCAAGTTCCTTTGGTTGGACTTCATGTTTAATAACATCTTTTATCTCTCTGAACACCACATCTCATATGTACACAACCTTCCTTGTTACTAGGTTCCAAAGCTTATAACCCTTTAAACCATCCTTATACCCAATAAAGATGCACTTTTCATATTTAATATCCAGCTTGGTTCGTTCCTCCTTTGGAACATGTACATATGCATCACATCCAAATACCCTCAAATGTGAAAGAGAGGGTTTCTTACCAGTCCATACCTCTTATGGAGTCTTATCCTCCAACGCTAATGAAGGTGATTTATTGACCAGGTAACATGCTGTCTCCACTGCCTCTGCCCAGAATTCTTGTCCAAACCCGGCACCACTGAGCATGCTTCTTGCCCTTTCCATCAACGTCATGTTCATTCTTTCTGCAACTCCATTTTGCTGAGGTGTAAATGGAGTAGTCTTATGCCATGCTATACCACACTTCTTACATAATTCTTCAAGCAAAATTCTCCACCATTATCTGTCCTCAGTACCTTTATCTTCTTCTCTGTCTGATTTTCCACCAGAGCCTTAAATTCTTTAAACCTGTCAAAGACTTCATATTTCTTCTTAAGGAAATATATCCATGTATTCCTTGAGAAGTCATCTATAAAATGATACATAGTACACAGACTTACCCAGTGATGGAACTTTTACAGGTCCAAACACATCACTGTGCACAAGCTCTAATATTTGTTTCGTCCTCTTACCACCAGAGGGGAAACTCACCCGGTTCTGCTTCCCATATACACAATTTTCACAGAAATCAAAATCCAGAGAGCTATTACTCATACCTTCTACCATACCTTTACCATGAAGTATTCAAAGGCCCTTCTCTCCAATATGTCCAAGCTTTGATGCCACAGCATGGTCTTCTCTCCAGAGACCACTAGATTTTCTGCTCCATTTTCAGGAACCATAGAACTATTGCACCCGTCAACAACAGTGCTACCTTGTAGCTTGTACAGAGTTCCAATCTGAACTCCCTGCATCAATACCAGTGCTCCTCGAACCATCTTGTAGGTATCCATCTTGAACACTGTCTTTACACCTGAATCATCCAACTTGCTTACAAAAATCATATTTCTGGCCATTGCAGGAATATGCAGAACACCTGGAAGGGTTCTAACCCTTCCACCTTGCAACTTCAACTTTACTTTTCCGCGACCAATGATTCTAGCCTTCCTATCATCTCCTAAGAAGACATCACAACCATCGTATTTCTCATACTCGCAGAACCACTCTCTATGGGGAGTGAAGTGAAAGGATGCACCTGAGTCAATCAACCATGCCTCATGATCTACATGTGTACTTGAAGAGCCAAGTACACATCCCCACCTTCATCTGAGGTGGTTTTCGCCACTGCAGAAGGAGCATCATCAGATCCCTTTCCTTTATCAGGAGCTTTAGATTTACACTACCTTCTGAAGTTCCTTTCCTTTCCGCATTTCCAGCACACCACCTTTGTAGGTTTTCCTGGAGATTTAGATCTCCCTCTAGATTTAGATCTCCCACTCGATGACTTATTTTTTGTTTCTGTTCTGGGACCGTCCTCGTACAGACAAGGCATCACCATTCTGGTTGTCCATATTTTTCCGTCTCATCTCCTCCGTCAGCGAGGCTGAGACTATTTCATCAAACTGCAAAGTAGTTGCATTGCTACCTATTGCAATAACCAGACTATCCCATGAATTTGGTAGAGAACACAACATACTGATGCACTTATCTTCATCTGAAATTTTAATATCAATAGATGATAACTGACTTACCACAGTGTTAAACGCATTCAGATTCTCTGTCACCGAGTCTCCATCTTTCATCCTCAGGTTATACAACTTTTTCTGCAGGAATAGTTTATTCATCAGAGACTTAGATTCGTACAAAGTCCCTAACTTGTCCCACAGAGCCTTCGCCGTAGCTTCCCCTGATACATTCAGCAATACTGAATCTGAGACACACAATCATATTATGCTCTTTGCCTTCCAATCCAACTTCTTCCATTCTTCATCGGTCACTCCCGTTGGTTTAGTAGCCGGACCTACCGCAATCCACTGGTCTTTATCCACCAAAAGGTCCTCCATCTTGAGTTTCCACAAATCAAGACTCTAACCATTGAACTTCTCAATCTCTATCTTTTTGCTGCTCGCCATCTTCTTTCACCACCAGAATCGATCTCGCAGATCTCCCACTGAACAGGGTCTACCACAGGCCCGCGCGAAACCCCTCAGCAACAAAGGCGTCCCCTTGAAGCCAAAACAGATCTGATACCAAATGTAGGTTTTTAACCCCGTACAGAAATTACCTGCATACGAATTCTAAATCACAGGAAAAGATAAAAAATGCGAGAGCATAACACATAAAACACATATACACAGAGATTTCCCACTGGATCCCAAAACCAGGACTACCAGCTTGATTTTTCATTATTTTCCTTTCAATGTTACAATACATATTTATACATGTCGAAGCATCCAAACCATGGACAGAAAACCATACGTACAAACCATGGACCGAAAACCAATCGCGTCCAAAAAACATGTGCGAAAATCATGCACAAAACCATAGGTGGGTCCGCCCAACCTAACATAGGGTCCAAAACCAAAATTTTCCGGGGCGCTACCCCGGAACCCATAAAGTGGGGTTACGGGTACCCCTCAAACCCCTTGTTAACTATGTGGAAAGAATATAACACAACCCAACAAATGGAATCAGATACATTCACACATATAAGCATCATATAACAAGATAAGCATATGGGAAAAAGTTTCAAATACTTTATTGAATAGAAGAAGGAATTATAACCATTGTGTCCGATTCAAAGTCATTCGTCCAACTTGGATCCCATCCACATCACATCAAAAGCATGAAAAAATTGTAGCATAACAATACTTGCAATAGTCTCAATTCTCAAACTAACATTATCTCCTTACAATTCATAAAAGTCCAACCCTTGATCACTTAGATGAGTGCTCAATTTATAGGAAGATGGAGGAAGTTTTTTCATAAATGAAGGTATTGAATGGCCTTCCAAACTTAGATTTAGTTTCCATGGAGGAAGGGATGAGAGGATAGGAGGTTAATGGATCCTTAGCCTATCCAATTTCGAGCTCATAGGAGGGGATAGGAGGTGGGATCCTTCTTGAATGATCTAGAACCAAGGAATATTCCCAGAACCCTATGTAAATTTCACTCAATCTCACCCAGCGCAGGTCAAAGCAGGCCTAAGTGCTCTGTGGAGCACCCTTGCAAGGGCCTAAGTGCTCTATAGAGCACACTTACATGGACCTACCTGCGTTGATCCTTCAAGGAGTCATTTTAGGATGTCTTCAGGCCATGAAACTATTTGGGAAGGAGGCATTCAATAGGTTGACTTGTTTAGGGAATTAGAAACTAAAATTAGGGTTTGATGAGCCCTAAAACACTAATATGGATGATGGGAGTGATGTGCCCAAATGGATTTGTAATAGCTTCCCCCTAAATCATGAATTTGAAAATAATAATGTTGAGTGATATGCTTTACATTGTGATGAGGAGGTTCCAAAGAGGTTGGTGACCTGCATTGATTACAATACATAATATCATGATATTTTGATTTTTTCTCATGAATCACTGAGGGAAGGCATACCCATGCTCAACATATAAAATTTCATTACAAGTACATAAACAATCATCTATAGATATAGATCCATGATTTAAATGACCATCAATGTAAATCCCTTGTACGAATGATTTGGTACGTTTCCTGAAATCGCAGAATGGATGGATGAAACTAGATCTGGGGTCTTCTATCTCATCCAATCATTCGCTCAAGTGCAATTCTAACCATGTGAATATGTGATCTGAAGTCAAACATGGGAAGAAACCGTTTGATTACCAGCCAATGATGTAAGCTATTAACAGATGCGAGAGAAATCACCAATAATGATAATGATCCTCAAGGTACTATAGTACACTTTGCATGGTGTGAATGGATGATTTGATGTAAAACACCATACAAAGTCTTTCGGTCGAAGGCCAGTGATGTCAACCTGTCGCCCGAAGCGAGAAGCTTGCCATTGATGCATGAAAACCTCAAGGTACTGGAAGGGTGTTTCTAAGTCAGATTCTTGGATAAGGGGCTGATATCGACAAGAAGTGACTCGTCGAAGGAGGGCCTTGATGTATCCCACATCAATGACACAAAACGAGTGTAATTATTTTGGAGACAGAATTTGACTGACGACACAAGGTTCAGGAATGGCGGTCATGAAAATGAAGGTTTATGAGTATTCAAAAGGATGAATTTTAACTGAATGACTTCTCTTGAACATATCTGTGACACTGAATGAATTGGCAGCATTGAACCAAAACCAAAGTAATGGATGGTGTGATAGAACATAGGTATGATAACCATCAAGCAGATATTCCAACCCAAATAGTCTGAATGAATTGGCAGCATTGGCCCAAAACCAAAAGTGATGGATGGTGTGATAGACCATATGTATGATAAATGTCTAGCAGATAACCCAACCCAAATAGTCACGGAGATGAAGTGAAAGTGTCATGTTCAAGAGCGACCTGCTACCATAAATTGGCTTTCCCATTTTTCCCATTTTCCCCAGTCATTGCTAACCATTACCTCTTTATTTTTATCAAAATTGAGGAGGATAACATATTCTTTTTGTATAATTCCACCCTTCGGGTGAATCCATCACTATGTGACGTTTTAACGAGTTTAGCGAAGGTGAAACTCAGTCTTGTCTAGATGGACAAGTTTGTCGCTATTTGATGTTTTAACGAGTTTAACGACAAAGATAACTCAATACTTTTCATGTTTAGAGAGTTTGAAAAGGGACAAAAAGAAAACTCCATAAGTTCTTTTTCGTTGATTTGTCTCTCAATCCCGAAAAATAATAAAACAACATGAGAGAGAACCTATTGACCATGTTCAGTCAATGTACTCTTTTTCATAGTTAATCTGTCTCAGCCTGAAAAAGGGTTAAACTTATACTAAGTAGATGTCATTTCCAATCCGTTAACGAGCTGAAAAGGACAAGCGCTCGACAATCTTTTCATATTTCGAGAGTCTGAAAAGAGCTTAAAGAGGACTCCACTTTGAGTAATGAGTGGTGTTTAGGATAGAAACTGGTTCCGATGATGTTGGAAATTCTCAAAACATGTTGATTTATGTGAAGAGGCTGGATAATAAGACCACTCATTGCAACTATTCCTAAAAAAAGGGTAAAGCAACAAAGTGAAAGCATATGATCTGCCAAGCAGATAGTGACGATGGAAGGAGAAAAGACAAGGCTCATCTGGTGGAAGAGGCTGATAGAATGGAAATCATGAGGGTTAAAATGGAAATGGGTTCATTTTTAGACAAGCTTGAACCATAGGGAACTATGCTTGGATTCCGTTTCATGTTTACACAAGCTTGAAGCGAAAAACTATGCTTGGATTTAGTTTCATTTTTACACAATCTTAAAACGAAGCATTATGCTTGAATTCAGTTTCATTTTTACACAAGCTTGAAATGAATAACTATGCTTGAGATTGGTTTACATGCCCCCAACATGATGGAAGCGAGAGTCTCCCGTAACCAGATGGAAGTTGTTGTGGTGAAGCAGGACGGTTATCCAACACCTTTTTGGCTTTGTCTAGATAGGGACAAAGGTGAATGGGGTGATTCCATTCACATAACCTACAGGGAAAATTAACTTTACCACTAGGTGCATGCCCCCCAAGTTTCATTACATTAAACTAGGTAGACTACTCGTGGCTATCAGGTGAATGGAATGAAGGTTCGTTTACGAGATCAAGTGAAAGACTCAACTGGGATTTTATGAGATATAATCAAAGACTCGAATTAGAAATTTACTCCAAGGGACCTTGTTTCATTTTTTAATGAGCTTGACACAAGACAAGGAAATCTACTCAGGTTCCTTGTTTCATTTTTTAACGAGCTTGACACAAGGTAAGGAACTATGCCCATACTCCTTATTTCATTTTTTAACGAGCTTGACAGAAGACAAGGAACTATGCTCATACCCTTTGTTTCATTTCTAAAAGAGTTTGACACAAGACCAAGAACTATCCTCATGTCCTTGGTTTCATTTTTTAATGAGGTTGACACAAGAAAAGGAACTATCCTCATACTCCTTGTTTCATTTTTTAACAAGGTTGACACAAGACAAGGAACTCTCCTCATGGGAGCTGTTTCATTTTTTAGTGAGGTTGACACGGTAAAAGAACTATGCTCATATTCCTTGTTCACGACCCATAAGAGGTCATGACTTCTAAGAGGTTCTAATCAGAAGGGAGAACAATGCTTTGGAAGGGATTCATAGCAAGGAAACTGAGATCTGGTTCCAATGCCCCCAATACATAATGTACAACATCACGGAATTGATTTTCCATTGATGTAGGCATGGAACGAGTTGTCACATAATTAACCTATGGCAGGGATGATACCATTGGTACAAAATTACCATTTAGGGAAGATGGTTGACTGGAAGCCATATTTGGACTGGGAAATGAAAGTTGGTCAACGATGACAATTCTGCCTTCATGCAGGAAACAAATCACTCTAAAGAGTGTCGAAACAATAGCTCCCAAGTCATAAACATAGTCGTGCCCAAGAAGTAAATTGTAATCTAATGGGTCTGGGACTACCATCACATTGAGATAAACAATTTTTCCTCCCAAAGTAATAGGAAACTGAGGAAGGATCCCTAATGGTTGAATGGTTCATCTATTAAAATCCAATAGATTCTGGGTAACTGACACAAGTGACGGTGAACCAAGCGTGTTATGAAACCAGCTCAAGAAAAGATAGAAAAGATAGATCAACGCCTTAGAATTTAGCCTCTTCGAGGGGGAAACCTCCTTTACATTACATAAAATTAACAATTCTTGGATGATACAAATGAAAAGACCTCCTTTCTATATATAGGAGTCTAAGGGGTCATCATATAATCAGAGCCTACATAACAATAATAATGTAAGGGCACAATAATAACGATAATGGGCTTCTATGGGGCACAATAGTAACAATATGGGTACATCAATATAATAAGGGGGTTGTACTAATAATAATAAGGGGTTACACTAGTAGTATAGGGGCCTAACATGCCCCTCTCCTTCAAAAAGTGTTGTCCTCAACGCTTGAGTAGTTCTTGATGCTTCTGTATAAACTTCTTGTCCTCCGATGTGGAATCTTCAGCGGGT
This sequence comes from Pinus taeda, assembly GCA_000404065.3. Lineage (NCBI taxonomy): Eukaryota > Viridiplantae > Streptophyta > Pinopsida > Pinales > Pinaceae > Pinus > Pinus taeda. The sequence continues at coordinate 9,064 of APFE031128492.1, forward strand.
ATGTTCTTCCACTTGATGAGATACTCTGAAATTGATTGATTTCGTAGCTGTCGGGTTCTTGTTTCTGTGACTGCTCCAGGTTCCAATATGATTTTTCCTTCCTCTTCAATTTCTGGCAATATTGTTTGAATTGGGATCTTTTGCAACTTTTGAATAAGTGGCCATACTTCTTCATCCTTCTTCGTTTCATCCCTTGCTTCGTTTATCAAATCTGGTTGGATAATAGGAATAACATAAAACAATGCTTCCACATCCTCATCCTTTCTTGAGAGTGCATCTGCAGAAAAATTTTGCTTCCATTTTCTATAGATGATGTCAAGGTCATAACCCAACATATTTGTGACACATTTTTTCTATTCTTCTAAAGATAATAGTTGTTCTAAAAAGTATTTAAGACTATCATGATCCATTTTTACCATGAAATATCTTCCCATTCGGTAAGGTCGCCATTTTTTAAGTGCATGTAGTATTGCCAACATTTCCTTCTCACAAATAGCTTGCTTGAGATGTAGCAGTAAAAATACCCAATCACCTACATCAAAACATTTTTCACTACAATGTTGATCTACCTGTTGTTTCATTCGATTTTGCACCAAAGTGGCATTATCCTTTAAAAGTTGGAGAACTTGTTGTTGATGCACGATGTGATATTTCACCACTTGAACCTTTTTCTTCTTGATATGTCCTTCTAACTTTACAGTTTGAGGAGTGATAATTTCTTCCATCCTTTACAAGATATGGTCGGATTCATTTCTTGATGCTCGATGTGATCTTTCACTTCTTGAACATTTTTCTTCTTGATATGTCCTTCTATCTCAATAGTTTGAGGAGCGGTAATTCCTGCCAATGCTTTCCAAGATATGGTCTGATTCATTTCTTCTATCTCTGGGGTTGGATCCTGGTGTATATCCTCTTATTTTGATGTTTTTTGATCCTTTTCTTCCTCCTCTTCATACTCTATGTAAAATAATTTCTTCTCAACACACTTATGACCTTTAGTGCATTTAATATCACAATTGTAACAAAGCCCTTTTTCTCTTTTTTCTTCCAATTGTTGTGGTGTAACCCTTGTAGGTTGTGGAAGGCTAGGAGAAATAACACTTCCATCTTAAATAGCTATGAGGGGTAGAATTCATTGTTGCCATAATTTTACTTTCTAGTATGTCACAAAGCTCTTTTACTCTTTCCAATTGTTGTGGTGTTTCTCTAAAGAAAGTGTTGCTCTTTGTATCCTCATAATGTGCTATCATTTCCTCTGTGAGAATTGACCACGTAACAAGTCATTTACGAGAACAAAGCCCTTTATACCATAAAAATTGATCCTGTTCTAAATATGAAGATGCAATACATACCTTTTGTAACAGTGGTACACCATGTAGATCAAAATATTGCTCCATCTGAAGTATCCAATTTACCGGATCGTTCCCATCAAACTTCCTCATCTTGTTTTTTCTTGATTTTAGGAGCTCGATATTGAAACGACTGTAACTCTGTACTTTCAGATATTTAAGTTCTGAAATTGTGACCTACAGTAGCCCTCTGTGTCCTCTTTCTAATGCCACCAGTTTGACCCCAATTGGATTCTCCAATGAAGAGTTATTTGAAATCTCCCACAGTGACCTGATTATAGACCTTTCGAGAAGAGCGAACTTGTATGAAGTGCCACGTGTCACTATTTCTACCTTTGGCTCTAAAAAATATCTATAAGAAACTGCAGTCCATCCTCTTTCTGTACCTTTTTGCGAAATTTCAATCCGATGTTCAGAGAAACAATTATGACGATTTTCCCCAGGTCACCTGTTTGGAATGTAATTCAAGAGTTTGCAAAAATACCAACTTCCTCAGATCATATCTCCGTAAATATAGCACAAAAAACTCTGAAATTCGGACCTGAGATTTAGCGCGATTTCTTCTCAAATGGGTTTTTTTTCGACTTCTGAAACGTGACAGAAAAAAAGTTATAGCGAAAATGCCACAATGACCTGTTTGGAGCAGCGAAACCCTAGAATCCAAAGCTCTCATACCAAATGTTATGGAACCAGCTCAAGAAAAAGATAGAAAAGATAGATCAACGCCTTAGAATTCAGCCTCTTTGAGGGGGAAACCTCCTTTACATTACATAAATAACAATTATTTGATGATACAAATGAAAATACCTCCTTTTTCTATATATAGGAGTCTAAGGGGTCATTATATAATCAGAGCCTACATAAGAATAATAATGTAAGGGCACAATAATAGCAATAGTGGGCTTGTATGGGACACAATAGTAACAATATGGGCACTACATGGGTACATCAATATAATAAGGGGGTTGTACTAATAATAATAAGGGGTTACACTAGTAGTATAGGGGCCTAACGATTAGATGCATTGGTTTTAGTGTATATATTGATTTTTAATCCTATTTCATTGTGTGCACTAAATGTAATTATTTTAGTGTGGATGTTGATTCCTAAAACTATTTGATTGTTTTCACTAGATGCATTGATTTTAGTGTATATGTTGATTTATGATTTCATGCAACTAGATGCATGATGTACATAAATTTCAAAGTAATCAGATTAATAGTGTGCATTAATTTCAGTTTAAGCACATGTCTTCCCCCTCCATCTATATCTATATCTACAATTGTCTCTCTTTCTTTACCTCTCTTTCTCAACCCCCAAACATAAACACTCTCTCCCCATATCTATCTATCTATTATCGATCTCCCTCCATTTTCCCCTCCCGTTGTATCTCTTCCCCTTCTCTCTCTCTATCACGTCCCTCTCCATATCTATATCTCCTCCTTCCCCATGTCTTTGCCTCTCTCTTCTATCTCAACCACCCCCCCCCCCCCCCCCCCACCAAATCTATATCTCTATCTCCTCTTGCCTCTCCTTCTCACCCCCAAAACATACACAGTCTCTCTCTCTTAGTGTAAGGACATAAAAATTATTCATAACATGCATTGACTTATATGTTAGAGTGTATGTTAGGGGGTGAAACAGTATTTGAACTTTCACAATAATAATTTTTCATAACATGCATTGACTTATGTGTTAGAGTGTATGTTAGGGGGTGAAATAGTATTTGAACTTTCACAATAAAAATTATTCATAACATGCATTGACTTATGTGTTAGAGTGTATGTTAGGGGGTGAAACAGTATTTGAACTTTCACAATAATAATTTTTCTTTTTCAAACTCTATACACAATTTTACAGAAACCAAAAAACATATGCCCAAGACTATTATGAATGGAACTAACGTATAGAGAATTAAATTGTAAAACAAATAATTCATTGTTTGTTGAACTTAAATTGGAATGTGATTCATTTATTAAGTAGTAAACAAATGCATTAAAAACATAATAAATCAACACACATAAGAAGCACACATGAACACCAGTATTTTTCAGGTGGAAACCCAATGTGGAAAAAAAAACCACCACAACTATCGTCTAAGTCTTCTTTTTAATATAAAGAAAAATATTTTTATAATCTTGTAGTCACACAGACTCATACCAATATGAAGGTAGCCACCTGTAGAAGGATACAACCTTCTCTCGTTCTCAAGCTTCTACAAGAAGGGAGTTACAACCCCCTAGATCTTCTACTCACTGATATGTTTACGAGTATGTAGGAGCCAACATATAGAAGGCTACAACCTTCACTCATTTTCCAATTGCTACTGGAAGGGAGCTCCAACCCCCTAGCTCTTGTACTAGCTGATATGTTTACCAGTACATAGGCGTCGGCCCATAGAAGGCTACCACCTTCTCTCTTTCTCCAAGGATCACATTTCAAATTTTTTTAGACTAGATACTCCCAGTATACATCAACACAATATGTAGTCCACATTTCATCAAATTTTCATATTGGTACCATTATCAACACTTAAGCTCAATTCAAAACTCAAAACTGTAACTCATCGCTATAACACATTCATCCATCAGGGATACATCTGAATCAATCAATCACTAAAACCCAATCATCACTTTCTGAATCAACCAACTATTTAAACTTCTGACACAATTGAATAAAAATCATTGAAACCTTTGACACAACTAAATCCCCCAATCATTAATTTCTAATACAATTAACCATTTATTCAAAACCCAATCAACCGACACTTAATGAAAATTTACGTAATCAACGAGAACAATCAGATCACTATAATCAATACATAGATCTGAACTCAAACCACTGTAGCAACAATGAGAACCAACTGGAACCTCAAAAACCATATGTCAATGTATACGAGACTTCAATGAGGATAGCGTGTATGTATACACTACTTTCTGTAACCCAACCTACGCATACCTCTAAATATATTAAATTATAAATCTTTTGAGCCAAAAAATGTATCAAGCAAAGACATTCTGAAGATCTACTATTATATTACAAAGTTCTAAATAGATAACAGTAAAGATCACCCTTCTTACTCAATAAATCAGTCAGCGAGATTCAATCTCCTTATACAATTAGTTTAACTTCAGATCTAATGAAGACATCATCGACAAAAAATAGTAAAACAAGAACACTGATTAGAGAGATTAGTCATTTCTAAACAAAAAACCCTTCGTGTGCATACGCTACTTGGAAGTGCCAAATCTACATGTATACGCGCCTTCACCAAGGCGAACCTACGTATAGATATGCAAATAATGAATTATAATTTTACAACTTTCAAGACTTCAGATATACCCAGATCATAGAATTTTAAACAATAAAACATGCCTTAGCATTCATAACTAGCCTATCGATTACGAGACCATACAATGATAAGTCATTTTAGGTCTCATGATCTTGATCCAACATTGTATCCAATGGAGCACAAGATATTTCAGATCTATATCATAACCATAACCCTTACAACAAAAATATATTTGAGATAGAAGTATTCATGAAAAACCATTTCACTTGCACACTTAGCCCTTTGATCTTCTCCTCCTTATATACTTAGAGCGTTTGTCAATACCATGCACCAAAACAACACTTAGAACTTATGGTATTCTTAGACATGATCAAGTATATTCCACTCAACATTGTGGGATAATACCATGGTTTGGACCCTTGGTATTCTTTAACCTTAATTTTCCATCCCATACGCGCTTTTCCTTCTATGAAACTGCGTGTATACATATACACCCATTTTGTTCTATGTATCCACATGTATATGCTACTTGGACTAGGTTAAACAATGTATACAATTGAAAACATTTTCTTTCCTCAATTTGTTGATTCTGATCTATAATCCTTTGTTCCATCATCCCATTCTTGTGTACCATTACTCTATTACCTCTGAATAGACCTGTTACAATGTGAGTTTCCCTTTATCAGAATTAACATGTATGTGGGTTTCCATCAAGGACAACACATGTACCATAATTCCAACAATCTCCACCTTTGGACTTGATGGCAACCATATTGGTGTTGATCACTTCAAGCTGTAGAACCTATTAGATATATCAAGAAACACAAAGATAGTCTCCCCCTTTGACATCAAGGGAAAAGGGTATACCAAGAGATTCTCCCCCTTATTACATGCTGAGAGGCACTATACTATCTATGCTCCCCCTTAACACATGAAGATTGTGCAGAAATTTTTTTCAAAAAAATAACATGACTCTATAAATCAACTATGTAAGTATGACCTTCTTATCACCAATGAATCATACATAAATTAATCACACAACCAATTGGGGATACATCAAATGTTCATACATGACTGAAAAATTAAATTATTACATCATCCTTCCCATGCACAGTGGGGTTACAAATTACATCATGTGTCCAAAAGAACTCATCCATAATAGACTATGATAGAAAAATACACATTATTACACCATAGGTCTTTACATGACCTTTTCATCAAATGCCATTAATAATTGAGACCATAGCTAAATTCAAAAACCATGATCCCAACAATGCATAATAGTTTGAAGGCTAATGCTCCCCCTAAACGTGTGCTACATGTGAATTGTCAACAATTCATTCATTAAGGCATATTCATCAATCAAATAAACATCAATGAGAAAATCATATCAACAAACTATATCCTTCAATATTATATTGAACAACCATGTCAGAAACTGATTTTGAGTTTGACCCATTGTTTTTCTATCAGAAAAACACATACACCACTACCGACATAGAAACTTGTGTATATACACGACTCTGCTCCATTAAATCTGAGTATAGAAAATAATCATTTAAATCTAAACAAACTGGTCTTAACAACAAGATGAGGAAAAAACAACTCCCATATTTTGTCTGAGATATTTGGATGCTTCTATGGGAAGAGGATTAGTAAATATATCATCAACTTGCTCTTTGGAGGGAACATACTCCAATTTAACCTCTTGTTCAAGCACTTGTTCTCGTAAAAAGTGGCACGTAATGGGTATGTGCTTGGCCTGGAGTGCATAAAAATATTTTTCAAAAGACTAATAGCACTTGTATTATCACATAAGATGGAGATGGGTGGAAAAAAATTAATTTGAATATCTTGTAATGTTCACATCATCTAGAGTGGTTGTGTGAAACAAGAAGCAACAACCACATATTTTGATCGCGCTATAGATAATGAAATCAAACTGTGTTTCTTGGTGAATCAAGATAGTAATTGTGATCCCATATAAAATGCACTTCCACTAGTGCTTTTTCGGTCATCAACCTTTCCCGCCAAATCCACATTTGTATATGCATGAAGGGTGAGACCTATATCTTTAAGATACCATAGACCAAAGCCTTGAGTTCCTTGGAGACATTTGAATATTTTCTTCAGTTCCTAAAGATGTGATTCTTTCATATTGGCTTGGAATCATCCAACAATTCCCACTGCATGCATGATATCTGGTTTGGTACTTGTTAGATAAAGATTTCTAATCATAGATCTGTATGTTGGTTGATTCACTATAGGAGAATCATCATTAGAACTGAGACTACATCCTATTACCATTGGAGTACATACTAGTTTGGAATCTTCCATTCCATACTTCTTCAAAATCTAATTGAGATATTTAGTTTGTGAGAGAAAGATGTCGTCTTTTTTTTTTTCACTTGTAGACCAAGAAAATAGGTTATTTCTCCAAGTAAAGACATTTCAAATTATTGCTGCATAATGGAAGAAATGTTTTGACTCATAGATTCTTCATTACTTCTAAAGATGATATCATCAACATAAACAACAAAAATTAACAGTTTATCATTCTCAATTTTTGTATATAAGTTGTTGTATGGAGATCCTTTTGTGAAGCCTTGTTGTTGAATATATTTGTCAAGATGATAATACCATGCCCTCGGAGCTTGTTTTAGTTCATATAACGCATTTTTGTGTTTGCATACAAGCTTTGCATCATTTCCTAGAATGAATCCTTTGGTTGTTCAATGCATACTTCTTCTTTTGAATCTCCATTAAGAAATGCAGCTTTTACATCCATTTGTTTTTGAAAACATGAAACAGCAAGAAACATTCTTATGGCTTCAAGTCTAGCCTTGGGTGCAAACGTTTCTTCAAAGTCTATACCTTCTTGTTGTGCATAACCTTTACAAACAAGCCTTGCTTTGTTTCTAATTACCTCTCCATTTTCATCCAACTTATTCTTGAATATCCATTTTGTTCCTATAACATTTTTATCATGAGGTCTAGGAACTAATTCCCAAGTTTCATTCTTTTCTATTTGGTCAAGTGCCTCACCCATGGCCTTAATCCAACATTCATCTTTGCCAGATTCATTTAAATTTTGTGGTTCTATGGATGATAATAAGGCTATATAACTAGAAGATCATACAAGATTTCTTGTTTTTTGTACTTCACACCCTTTTTCTCCTAGAATTTGAGATTGTGGATGATTATTTTGAACATACCTCGATGGAGCCTTTAACCTGTAATTTGTATCTTCTTCTTATGCTTCATTGGTTTCTTCCTCTATATCATTTCGATTTTATACGAGAAATCATTCAATTTCTTCATGACCAAAGTTATTTCAAAATGAACATTCAATTTCATCTTCAAAAGGTGAAAAATTATTATAAGAGCTCTTCTCGACTCTTGCCACACTCCTTTGTTTTCTTGATTCTATAGTCATGATAGTTTTGTAAGCAACACATTGAGCAACCTTATGAACAAAGTTATGGCATGAAAATCATTATCCATTAAAGAGTAAGTTTTTGTGATCATAAAATATTTTGGTATTTTTCACCTTTTGGTTAGCGCTTCTATTGATGTTCACCCTTGGAGTAAAATGAGCATGATTTACTTGGGGAGTACCTTTAGGATTTTGCTGAGGATTGATGCATTTTTCAATGGTTTTTGTTGCATCAAGATAGCTTCTAGTGATGCGTGAAGGTTTTTCTAGTTGGGATGTTTCTCCAGTGTATCCAAGACCAGTATGTATTAGAGGAGAAAGCTAAAACTTAATGATTTCCTATAAGGTTCCCGATCCTTTAAAAAATATAAGATTCAAAGATTTTGTCTTCTCAAGTTCCTTTCTTAGACTCACTACCTCACACTCCAATTTTTCATTGTGATTTTCCCTTTCCATATGTTGGTGTGTCAAGGTGTCTATGACTATATTCTTTTCTTCCAAGCAGATTTTGAGTTGAGCGATTTCTTCAAGAAATCTTCTTTTTCTAAGACATCCATTGACTTATCGTTTTCATAAGTCATGAGAAGTTTAATTTCTTGATGAGATTCACCTTAATCACTATTAGACATGCCATCATTATCCTCATGAATATAATAACTTTTTATATTAACAAACTATTTCCTATTACCTTTTGGAGAATCCTTTCCTTTTTCATGGTTATCTTTATGGGGACATTTAGTAGCATAATAACCAACTCTACCGCAAGTAAAAAATTTGAAAGGAAATTTATCTTTGAATCTTACAGTACCGAGTTGATGTTTCTTCACAAAGTTTACCTTGTCTTCTTTTCATATATATCTTGATTCCTTGAGATATTCCTTTTCTTTTCCCTTTTCATAGGCTTTGAAAGAGGCTTCTATGATTTCTAGTGGACCTATTTTCCTCATTTCAAAGGTAGTTAAAATTCCATGAAGTTGAAAAATAGTAACAAATTGTAGATCCTACTTCTCTTCAATGGCACATACTTTTGAATCAAATTTAGAAGATAGAGAACTTAAAATTTTCTCTACTCTAATAGCCTCCTTTATTTCTTCTCCTAGATTCTTCATACAATTTACAATCTCATCTACTCGTAAAAAGTAACTAGAAATACTTTCATCACAATGCATATTGAGAGTTTCATATTGAATTCTGAGAGTTTGGAGCGTAGCATGTTTTACTTGGGAGTCTCCTTTGTAGCTCTAAATGATTTTTTTCCCATATTTCTTTGGCTGTGTTAAGCTGCATGACTTTGATGAATTTTGATTCTGATAGACTTCCCAATAATGCATTGATGATTTTTGCATTGGTTTCATATGATTTATTTTCTACTGGATCTATGGGGACTGCAGCTGGATATTGGTATCCTCCTTCCACAATTTCCCAAAACATCACTCCCAAGTGACTGAAGATAGTCTCTATTTCTTATCTTCCAATATTCTAAGTTGTTTCCATTGAAGATTGGTGGTCTAATAGATCCCATTCCTTCATGATTTCTCATCTTGAGAGACCTTCCTTCAAGCGATCAAGCTTCTTCTGAAGGAACTGTTCTGATACCAATTGTTGGAAAAATACTAAGAGTGTGGGGGTGGGAGGGCAGTGGTGAATTAGTATTTAAACTTTCACAATAATAATTTTTCCTTCACAAACTGTATACGCGATTTTACAGGAATCAAACAGTGTATGTATGCGACTATTATGAATGGAACCACTGTATAGATAATTAACTTGAAAACAACTAATTCATTATCTATTGAACTTAAATTAGAGTGTGATGCATTTACTAAGAAGTAAATAGATGCAGTAAAAATAGAATAAATCAACACACATAAGAAACCCACATGAACAACAAGATTTTTCAGGTGGAAACCCAATGTGGAAAAAAAAACTACTGCTATTGTCATCTCAGTCTTCTTTTTAATATAAAAAAAATATGTTTACAATATTGTACCGAAGTAGACTCCTACCAGTACATAGAAACCCACCTAAAGAAGGTTACAACCTGCTCTCATTCTCCAACTTCTACTGTAAGGGAGTTACAACCCCCTAAATCTTGTAATGGATGATATGTTTACTAGTACGTAGGCACTGATCTACAGAAGGCTACAACATTCACTTGTTTTCCAACTGCTACTTGAAGGGAGCTACAACCCCCTAGCTCTTGTAGTGGCTGATATGTTTACCGCTACGTAGGAGCCGATCCACATAGGGATACCACCTTCACTCTTTCTCCAAGGAACACGTTTCATAAATTTTCAGACTCGATACTCCTGGTATACATCAACACAATATGTACGCCACGTTTCATCAAATTTTTATACCCATCCATTATCAACACTTAAGCTCAATAAAAAATTCAAATCTATAAATCATCACTGTAACACATTCATCCATCATTGATACATCCGAATCAATAAATTAATGAAACCCAATCATCACTTTCTAAATCAACCAATGATTAAAACTTCTCGCACAACTGAATCAAATAATCACTGAAACCTCTGACACAACTGCATCACCCAATCATCAATTTATGATACAACTGAATCAACCATTCATTCAAAACCAAATCAACTGACACTTAATCAAAATTCAACTAATCAAATAGAATATTTAGATCATTGTAATCAGTACATAGATCTAAACTCAGAACATTGTAGCAATGACCAGAACCAAGTGCAACCTCAAAAACCATATGTTAGAATGTATACACTACTTTAATGAGGACAACCTGTGTGTATACACTACTTTCTGTAACCCAACCTCTATATACATATAAATATATTGAATCATAAATCTTCTGAACCAAAAACGATATCAGCTAAAGACATTCTGAAGATCTACTATCATATTATAGAGTTCTAAATAGATACCAACAAAGATCACCCTTCTTACTCAATCAAACAGTTAGCCAGATTCAATCTCGTTATACAATTAGTTTAACCTCATATCTAATGAAGACACCATTGAAAAACAATAATAAAATAACAATACTGATTAGATTAGTCATTTATGAACAACAAGCCCTTCCTCTGCATACGCTACTTGGAAGTGCTAAATCTGTGTGTATACGCACCTTCATCGAGGCGAGCCTACGTATAGATATGCAAATAATGACTTATAACTTCACATATTTTCAAGACTTTAGATATACCTAGATCATAGCGTTTTAAATGATAAAACATGCGTAAGCATTCAGATCTAGCCTATCCATTATCATATCATACAATGATAAGTCATTTTAGGTCTCATGATCCCGATCCAACATTATATCCAAGGGTGCGCAAGAAATTTCAGATCTATATCATAACCATAGCCCTTACGACACAAAATGTATTTCAGATAGAAGTATTCTTGAAATACCATTTCACTTTCACACTTAGCCCTTTGATCATCTCCTCCTTATATACTTAGAGGCTTTGTCAATACCATGCACCAAAACAACACTTAGAACTTATGATATTCTTAGGTGGGATCAAGTAATTGTTATTTTGCTCAATATTGTGGGCTAATACCATGGTATAGACACTTGGTGTTTTTTAACCTTAATTTTCCATCCCATACACATTTTTCCTTCTGTTAAACTGTGTCCATATGTATGCACTCCTTTTATTTTGTGTACCCACATGTGTATGCTACTTAGACTAGGTTAAACAGTGCATACAACTAAAAACATTCTCTTTCCTCAATTTCTTGATTCTGATTTGTAATCCTTTGTCCCATCATCCTGTTCTTTTGTACCATTACTGTATTACCTCTGAATAGACCTGTTACAATGTGAGTTTCTCTTTATCAGAATTGACCTGTATGTGGGTTTCCATCAAGGACAACACATGTACCATAATTCCAACAATAGAAATTAGATATAGAGAGTCATGAATATTTTTGTTTCTCACTAAAATAGATATATGGATTTCAGTGTAGTTGTTGATTTCTAATTCTATTTGATCACTTGAACTAGATGCATTTATTTTAGTGTAGATATCACTTTCTAATCATGTTTAATACCTTACACTAGATGCCTTGATTTCAGGGTATATTTTGATCTCTACTCCTCGTTTATTGCTTGCACTAGATGCATTGGTTTCAGTGTAGACATTGATTTCTAATCCTATTTGATTTCTTGCACTAGATGTATTGATTTCAGTGTAGATGCCAATTCATAACCCTCTTTAATACCTTACCCTAGATACATTTATTTTAGTGTAGATGTTGATTTATACTCCTATTTGATTGTTTGCACTAGAAGTATTGGTTTCAGTGTAGATATTGATTTCTAATCCTATTTGATCACTTGTATTAGATGCATTGATTTCAATGCATATGTCGATTTATAATTCGATTTAATACATTACACTAGATGCATTGATTTCGGTGTAGATGTTTATTTATACTCCTATTTGATTGCTTGCACTCGATGCATTGGTTTTAGTGTAGATATTGATTTCTACTCCTATTTTGTTGCTTGCACTAAATGCATTGGTTTAAGTGTAGATATTGATTTCTAATCATATTTGATCGCTTGTACTGGAGGCATTGATTTCAATGTAGATGTCAATTTGTAATCCTATTTAATACCTTACAATAGATGAATTGCTTTTTAGTGTAGGTGTTTATTTATACTCCTATTTGATTTATTACACTAGATGCATTGGTTTCAGTGTAGATGTTAATTTCTAATCCTATTTGATTACATGCACTAGATGTATTGATTTTAGTGTAGATGTTGATTTCTAATCCTATTTGCTTATTTTCACTAGATGCATTAGTTTTAGTGTAGATGTTGGTTTTTGATTCGATGCAACTAAATGTATGATGTACATTAATTTGAAAGTAATTAGATTAATAGTGTGTATTGATTAGTGTAAGCAAATCTATGCCCCCTCCATCTCTATCTTTATCTCCCATTGTCTCTCATTTATCTCCCTATCTCATGCCCCAAACATATGCACACTATCTCCATATCTATCTATCTATCTCTCTCCCCCTCCCCCTCTCTCTTCTCCTTCTCCCTCAAGTATAACACTTCTCTCTCCATATCTATATCACTTACTCTCCCGTGTTATCAATTTTGGTTGGTTATTGGATTGATGCAATCAAAGGAATTATGGTTTTATCCGTAGTTTGAGCTTAGAGTGAATGTAGAATCCCATGATTCCAATCTCTATGATACAGGTAAATTTTTTAAAGCTTTACTCTATTACATTAATAGTATGCCATAACGTTCATGTTTGGAATGGGTGTTGAAGGCGAGAATGTGGTTTTCACTAATACATTAGGGAAATTGTGTTACACCAATGTAGAAACCATCGAAATACATTTCCTTAGAGCTCTAAGTATAGATGAATGGAAAATCAAAAAATTGATAATGTTAAGATCTGTCAAATACTAGTTTACTCATGGATTCATTGTTGGGTGTTCATTGCAACCCTCGTTTGCTTGTTATTTTATCTAGTCACTATGAATTGTCGACAAAAAATATTGTTCATCCTATAGATGAGTGTAGTTTCTTAGAGGTTTCCAAGGAAATTATTTCACAAATGTGGAGGTCAGGTGTGATAGGAAGGAACATTAGTGATAAAAAATGAATTAGGAATTTATAACTTGTAGTAAAGAAGAAAAAATAAGCATTTTAAAAACTTTGGTTGATAACGTTAGTGAAGTAGTGAAAATTAAATTACTAGTAGCTCTTAAGATACTAAAGCCAAAATTTAAAGCCATGGTCTTTTTGCTAAGTATTATTTTAGGATATCACAAATACTTGGTTATGGATGAAGCTATCCTCATGTGCTTAAGGGAAATAATGATAAACCCCAATGAAATTAGAATTTATTTTCCAGGTTATCTAGCTCATATTATACATTTTCACTTGAGCGATGTGTCCTCTTTTCAGTTATTAAGACACATCACATATCTCATGCATCTAGTTTTGTTTTGTTATTCATTTTTTTTTTGTTAGTGAGGGAGTATTCATTGGAATTAAAGATGTGCATGGAAGAGTGAAAGAGCTAGACAAGTGGAGTAGAGTATTATACCCAAAGGGGTTATAGGATGGTTGTGTCAAATTTGTAGACTGTTTCATGCTTCACATTCAATCAAAATTGCTTGTAAAGCCCCAATAAGTATGCCAAATGATTTAAGAAATATTTTGGAGCTAAAAAAAGGAACTAGTATATGAGACTCGTATATTTGTTAGAAGTATAATATCATAAGAATCCATGTGTTTGAAGGCCAACTATATTGTTGCCAAAGTTTGTTACTCTGTAACCTTTTTCTTTGGAAGTAGCTATAAAAAGTTTATATATTCATGATATTTAGTTTCTGCCTAAAAGAAAAAATTCAATGATTTTCATGTCGTTTGAAATTTTATATTTTCTTATTAGGAATAAGTCTTACTTAGATATCATTAAAAATGATTATATTTCATATTTGTTTCAAAATGATTGTGTTTCGAGGTATGATCCACTGCATGTTATTTTTAATTTACGAAAAAAGGCAGGTTTATCTGCTTATATCCATATGTCTGGCCCTAAAGTTGAAAATTTGGAATATACTTATACATTGCCTCTATCTGAAGACATTATAGCTAGGATGTTAGAGATGGAAATTGAGCTAGTGAAATAAATTTCTATGAAAAGCGCACAGTTAGTAAATTTAACTATTGGACAGGTGCCACATTCTATAGGGGATGATTTGTGTGTGGATTACAATTATCAATAATTACTACTGAAAAGAAGGGTAGGTGATATAGATTTTGATTAATAGGGTTATGTGGTTAAGAAAAAAGAATGAGATGATGAAGATACTCTTTTCAAAGAGACTAGTGAAGAATTATTAGAGCAAGTACAAGATTTATTGAAGATAATGCAACCTAAAGAGACTACAGGTCTAGTTGTTCTCATTGTGACAAATGTAAATATTGAAAATATTACAAGGGAAATGGATAAAGAAGTGATGATTACTAGAATGAGAAAAAGGGTTACAAAAGGATCGATAAGTGAAGCAACCATTTCTGGTGTAGGTCCTAAGAGTCTTATCATCTTATAATTTTCATAAGAACACGTTTAACATAATAGTTATTAAGCCAGATATCAAGTCTAGAACAAAGATCATTGGCTCTAGAGATATTCAATTGATATTGATTTAGGTTGAGTCCCTGATACAAATACGGTGGAATGGCATAAGAAAAATAAAGAAGTGGTTACTAAAAGGATACTAGAGTCTTATGCTAGTAAATAAATGTTGTAGACTTTGTTAAGTACGGTTAAAGTATAGTTGGATAGTTCTAAGGTGGTTTTGAAAATCAAATCAAATAAGATTAAATATTTAGAAAATTAGATAGCAATTTTTTTCGAGATTTCTTAAGGATGGTAGTGTTATGAAATAGTTATTGAATCAAAGGATGAGGAAACGAGAGATATGAAAGAAAATTTAAAATCTTCTGATTACAAACTGTCATATTTAGCTGGAACACATCAATGTAAAGAATATGAAGGAAACAAATTGCAAGGACTCAAAATAATCATGAATAAAAAAGAAGCACTATTTAACTATTTAGAGAAGCAAGTTACTAAGTAGAATAAAGAAATTGAGGAAATGGAAAATTTTTATTAGAGTAAAACAAATGAGTATAAAGTGTATGTTGATTGTGTTTTTGAATAAGGTACATCATGTAATATTGATGCAGATAAAATTTTGTTATTTAAAGTAAATTTTGTTTATTTGGAATAACAAATTTAGAATCATGAGTAGGGAAAGGATCGGGTTGTGTAGAGTTAGGTCAATGAAGTTAAACATGAAAATGAGACCATTTAAGGAGTGCAGTCAATATTAAAGGAATAGTAAAATGAACTACAATTGTTGCAAACATATATAAAAAATACTATATTAGGAAGAGAAACACTTATTGATGCAAAGAATAAAATCTAATAAATGATCAATGAAAGAATCAATACAACTAGACCTTATGTGAATATTATGCTTGCCTATGAAATAGTTGTGATTGCTAATGCTTAGATAAAAAAGAAGAACATGAATCCTACAAATTCAATGAGAAAAATATTATATCATTTCAATTTCCTAGTGAATTTAATTGTATTTTATATGTTGTGTTAGTTAAAGAAAGGAAGAAGTCGATGCAAACGGAAGCGAGGCGCTAATGGCAACGAAATACAGCTAGGGTTTTGCACAGACCTGTGGCGGCAGGCTGCCCTGCTCTGCGTCGCTCAGACCTGACAGTGGCAGCATTTAGAACGGACGGAGTTTGGTCGTAAAGATCCAATGGACTCCCTGCAGGGGGAGGGCACAGAGATGCCGCTCGGCGACAGAAACCAACAAGGACCTGCGGTCAATACCGATGACGTCTCAGCCAATAACACAATAGCAGAGGAAACAAAGACCACAAAGAGTAATGCAGCTCATACAGTAAGATCTTCTACTTTCAAACCTGTTGCTGCTCACAGGCCAGAAGTAGAATTACCAAGCCATCGAATCAATGCCCGTATACAGTTTATGAGAGACCATGCCCTCATAGGCAAATTTATGGGACTCTGGCCTACAGAAAAGGCTCTAAGAAACTGGATCAAGAGCAAATGGAGACCAAAAGGAGAAATAACCCTACTAATAGGGCCAAAAGGCTTCTTCACAGCCATCTTTAACTGTCTAGAAGATAAAAACAGAGTATTTGAAGGAGGGCCTTACTTCTACAACTCGGCAGGGTTATTTCTCAGAGAATGGAAGGCTAGATTCAACCCAGATACGGAAGATCTAAGTTATGCACCAGTCTGGATTTGATTATACTCATTACCATGGGAATATTGGGAGGAAGACTCGTTAAAAGCTCTTGGATCAGCGCTGGGAGATTTTGTCAAGGTCGCTCAAGAAACAAAGGCTGTAAGATACACCACCTATGCCTCTTATGCCAGGATCTGTGTCTACATGGACCTAAAGCAGCCTCTTCCAGATACGGTGCGCCTTTTTCATGAAGACCATGATTGGATCCAGGTCATCGACTATGAGCATGTCCCTTTCCGCTGCCGGAGGTGTCACACTCTGGGACATCTCTTCAGAGATTGCCCATTAAACATCAAGCCTGAAGCTACAAGCAAACAAGAGCCACAAACTTAGGATGGGTTCACTAAAGTTACAAACAGAAGACGTGGGAAAAAAAAGTCTAATGCTCCACCAAAAGTGTCGCCAGAGCCAGAAGAGAAGTCTCAACCATCCACAAGTAACAGCTTCGGGATTCTGGCGCAAGAGGAACAACAGGAAGAGCCCAGATCAGACACAACGACACACAAATCTGCCAAGTTAGGAGCACCAAAGAAGAACCAGGAAGGAGAAAAAACCAAGCCAGCAACAGAAACTTGGACTAACCCATATATGGATATAGACAACCCATCCTACGGCAAGGATAAAGGAAAGGAAGCAGAAGGTAGCACTCAGGATGCACAGTTCATGGAAGATGACAGTGAACCAATTGATATTGGGGAACTTGACATTCTCGGACTGGAACAAGCTTGCAAATCAGGTAACTTTGACAAAATCCCTGAAACACAAGTAGATAATCTAGTAGAAATTCTGAATAAAGCTCAAAAGAAATATTCACTCGGGATCCAGACAAGTAGTCAATGGGATGGTAAATTTGTATACAAAGATAGCAAAAAGAGAGGCAGGAAGACAGCTCTAGAAAGAACAATCAAGATTGGAGAGGTATTGGTTGAGTCGGGTAGATATGCCAAACTCACCAAATACTACAACACCAACCCCAAAACTTCTAAATGAAGTTGATTTCCTGGAATATTAGGGGGCTCAATAGCACTAGGAAGGGGAAACTCCTAAAAAATTTGATAATGGAAGACAAACCAACCATTTTATTTCTACAGGAAACAAAATGAAACTCGATAATCTTGGAAAGAATCGCAGCCACAACTTGGCCAGGAGGGCAAGTCACAACTGTAGATGCACAAGGGGCTTCTGGAGAACTGGAAATCCTCTGGGATGCGGGGAAAATACAACTAGACAATATCCATGCAAACAAAAATTTCATACAGACAGTCTTTCATCTTCTGGGTACAAACATCCATGGTCACATTACTAACGTTTACTTCCCACAAGATGGTCTATAGAAAGCAGCAACCCTAGAAACTATATCACAGCTCAACTTTGACAGAACATATCTGCTTTGGGTAACGGGAGGCGACTTCAATATGATTGCCTCAACAGAAGAAAGACAAGGAGGAAGATGCAGGACCAACATAGATGGCACACTACTCAAAGATTTTGTTCAAAACAATTGGTTGATCGATGTGCCCACAGCTAATGGCCTTTACACATGGACGAATAAACGGGCAACCCCTCTGCAAATCACACCCCGTCTGGATAGATTTCTAATCTCTGATAACGCCATCCATATCGGAGGAGAATTCACGGCACACATTATTCCTTTTTCCGGATTTGACCACTGGCCCATTGAATTGCACTGGAATCAGCTAGGAAATAGCATCAAACGGCCATTTCGCTTTGAAGCTTTCTGGTTTTCCCATCCAGAATTCAAGGAATTCATCAGCAAGACATGGCAGAATTGCAATCCAATTGAACATACCAAAATGGCAAGATTCTAAAAAAAGTTGAAGATGCTCAAGGCAGAAATAAAGCGCTGGAACAAAACTACATTTGGCAACATTTTAAAGGAAAAGGAACAGATTATCCAAGAAATCAAAAAGACGCAACAACGAATAATCTTAGAGGGGCATTCAGAAGATCTCGCACAAAAAGAACAAGATATGGAGAGCAAACTTCTAGAACGGGAGCCACAGGAGGAGGTTCTATGGCGGCAGAAATCAAGAATCCGATGGCTAAGGGAGGGCGAGAAAAATACCAAGTTCTTCCACAAATCAGTACAAAGGAGAATGAGAAATCAAATATCACAAGTAACCAATGCTCAGGGAGAAAAAATTGAAACCCAGGAAGGGATTGAACAGGAATTTGTACATTACTTCAGCGAAATGAGCAAGGAGCCAAATATCAATAGAGCAGAAGCAATAGACAGCATCACAAGGCACATTCCACGACTCATAACAGAGGAGAAAAATACCCTGCTTCTCAAGCCGATCAGCCTTCAGGAAGTGGAAACAACTGTTAACTCCCTTAAAGAAGGTAAAGCACCTGGTCCTGACAGATTTACGTCAAATTTCTTTCAGTACTTCTGGGAGTTAATAAAATGGGAAGTGTGGCAAGTGGTAGAAGAATCTCACAACATGCGATGGATGTATCCGGGCTTAAATGCAACATTCATCGCTCTAATACCTAAATCGGAGGAGTCCAATACGCCTGATAAGTACAGACCCATAGCCTTATGAAATATTATCTACAAGATTGTATCCAAGGTAGTGGCGCTGAGGTTAAAACCGGTGCTTCCTTTCATCATCTCTCCAGAACAATCTGGCTACGTAGAGGCACGCCAAATAATGGATGGGATAATCCTCACTCATGAGATCATCCATTCCCTCACGCACTCAAAAAAACTAGGTATGCTTCTTAAAATTGATCTCTCAAAAGCTTTCGATAGTATAAGCTGGGAATACATGGAAAAGATATTAAATTCTTTTGGCTTCGACAACGCTTGGATTCGATGGATTAGTAGTCTCATCTCTTCTACCTTTTTTTCAATCGTCATAAATGGGATTCCGACTTCAACCTTTCGTTCCTCAAGAGGTATCAGACAAGGTGACCCCTTATCGCCTTTCCTATTCATAATAATGGCAGAAGGCCTAGGTCGATGCATAAAAAATGGCATCCTTTCACAAGATCTCAAAGGCATTACCCTCCACCAAGCCCCCACGGTCTCCCATCAGCAATTTGTAGACGACAACATAATTTTTGGGTACTCCTCGGTTCAAGAAGCCCGAACTTTAAATTCTTTCCTTAATCTCTTTTCTAAAGCTTCGAGAGCCCTTATTAACAAAGTAAAATCCCAGATCTTTTTCTTCAATACCCATCCGACCACCCAGCGAGCCATAGCCCTCATTCTTGGCTTCTCCATTGCCTCCCTACCTTCCAAATACCTTGGGGCCCCTCTCTTTGCGTATGCTAGGAAGCACTCCTCATGGACCTCTCTTCTTGAAAAATTGGAGGCCAAATTATCTCTCTGGACTCATCGATTCCTAAATATGGCCAGTCAGCTAGTGCTCATTAAAGTGGTCCTTCAATCGATGCCGCTTTACCTATTTTCCATTCTGGCTGCACCAAAATGGGTCCTAAAAGCAATCAAAAAATTACAGAGAAAGTTCCTATGGGGCAGCACTGGACCAAATAGGAAATGGGCGTTGGTAAAATGGGAGAAAGCTTGTCTCCCAAAAATTGGAGGAGGAATTGGCCTCCGAGATCCTGAACACAACAATATAATCATGGGAGCAAAAATATCGTGGAAATGGCTATCTTACCCGGGCACACAATGGGCTAAAATATGGACAGCTAAATACGCAAACAACTTACCATTGGAGGAGCGCATAAGAATGACAGAAATCAGTAAAGGTTCAGCAATATGGAATTCAACACTCTTAGAAAGGGATCTCATACAAAAACATAGCTTTTGGGAAGTGAAGAACGGATGCACAGCTCGTTTCTGGACAGACTCATGGCAGCAACTCCCGAGCATAACCAATATCATCCAAGACATCCCCAATCAGGATATCAATCAACAAGAAAAGATCAATCAATTTTGGGTAACAAATAATACCTCAGACCACCGCGAATGGAAGGAAGCCAGTGCCATCTTACCCCACAGTCCAGAGGCGGTTCAAACAGCTCTAGCAGAGGAGCTAAAAAAGAGAAAAATCATCAAGGAGATAGGCCAAGATAAACTAAGATGGGGACATACAGAGAAAGGAACATTTACGTCCAAGGAGGCCTACCACATCATCATAAAAGGTCACTACATCAAAGACAAAATATGGGAGAGAATTTGGAGAACTCCCATATGGTCGAAGATATCCACCTTTCTATGGTTGTTGTCTCATAACAGAATACTTACTTGGGATAATTTCAGAAAAAGGAAATTTGTAGGACCTTCAATATGCCTCAATTGCAAAATGGAGGAAGAATCAATAGTACATCTTATGCAATTATGCCCCCTCAGTAGAAGAATATGGGAGAAAGTTTCATTTCGGTGCCAGAAGGAAGGAAGAGTTATGGGTGACATAAACAACACCTTACGCTCCTGGCCCCAGCAGCCCTATCAATGCAACATTCTCAACACTCTATGGAAAATTGTCCCAGGCACAGTAATGTGGAACATTTGGAAAGAACGGAACCGGAGAATATTCAAAAATCAGGCCATGGATTTGGAGCAAGTGTGGACAATCATACATAAGAACCTTCAGGAAACCCTCTCAACTAAAGGCTGGTCCCAGGAGGATTTCCCTTCCAGCAGTCAGGAGCAGGCCATATGGAACAATTGGCAACTCCAAATCACTCCTCCTAACTCATCTCAAGGCACTTCTGTCACGAAGAAAAATACGCCCACCAACTGGAAAACTCCCCCTACCAATACATATATGCTCAACTTTGATGGAGCATCCAAAGGAAACCCAGGCATCACAGGATATGGAGGAGTGATAAGAAACTCTCAGGGCATCCCGCTTAGAGTATACTTTGGATCCATAGGATGGAACACAAACAATGCAGCAGAACTGGAAGGCCTTTGGAGAGGACTCCAAATTGCTCAAAATCAGAGATACACTCCCCTCATAGCAGAAGGAGACTCTCAAATCATCATTAACATGGCCACAAAGATACAGCAAGGCTCAGAAGCTCAGAAAGTCAGTAGGAGCTGGAGGATGGAAACCAGGCTTGAATCTCTCCAGACATGGCTACAGAACAACAAAGCCACATCCTTCAAGCACACTAGGCGCGAAGGGAACAAGGCAGCGGACTTCCTAGCCAATTTAGGGGCAGAGCGAGGAAAGGAGCACCATGAAGGACACGTATAGGACATTGCCTCGGAAACTGACTGGACAACCTTACAGGAGATTCTTAAAGCTGATATTTAGACAGAAGAAGAGGCTTACCCGGATGCGGGTGACACCTTGTTAGACGAAGGCCATGTGCCTGCCACGAGTAGAGCCCTGCGAGAAGGCCACTTGAAGACGGGCAATGAAGAGCATTAAAGAGGCATTCAATGGCATTCAATGCCATTTTCACCGTAAGACGTCCCAAGGAATTTACAAAGGGACTGCTAGAATGACCAAGCGCGGAAGTTTACTGACGAACTGCCTGTCTGAACAGGCGCGGAATTGCTGCTCAATTCTGCATGCAAATGGCTGCCTGTTGAGGGAGAAGAAGGGTGTTGGAGTGGGTAAGCCTCTGCGCAAACCCAGGCTCTGGGAAGGGAAGCAAAATCACTTACGGTATCGAGGGAAGACTGAGGTAGGCTCCTTCCTGATTCTGTACATCTCAGAGGTGAGAACAGCTGAATTCCTCAAGGCAAAGGGGAATAAGGCAAAGCCTGAAGTTTCGGGTCAGCAATTAAAAGTGTCGGAGCAACATAGGCTTGAGATGGCTCCCAGGTATCGCGCCACGCCACGCCGTGGGAAGAACCACGGTCAGAGGGGGCAACTCAGAGGCAGAGGATTTCATAGCCTGTGGTGTGTCTCCCCACTGGCTTATGCCTCGCCTAGCTCTCCTGGGTCTGAGGATTCAGGTAACGACATCAACAATATGGTGCAGACAGTCAAGTTTAAGTACCACCGACGCACTAACAGGCCTATAGTCTCAGCGTTAATCACAGTGGTCTTCGCGGAAGAAGACGAAGAAGAGGAAAGCGGAAGGGAGGTATTAGAGGAGAAGGAGCCAAGTACAAACAATTCCTCTCAGAGCAGGGGCGAGGACGACAGTTCTTACCTCCCTTCCTCTCAGAGCAGGCTCGAAGAGGAAAGTATTGGCGTTCAATCGGAAGAACAGAATGAGGTCCTCCGAGAAATTGGCAGTATAATGGACATGGAAATTACAAACTTGGTTCAGCATTCGGTGATGCACCTCCAAGCAACGGAAGCTCCAGGGCATGGCAAGGAACCTGACCGCGTCTTCGGCAATGTCCTCTACCCAATACTCCCACCAGGAATTCATAGGCTTGAGGACATACCGGATGGTATGGAAGTGGTTTGCGAACTAGACTCAGAACGGGAGGCAGCAGAATGGGAGGCAGAGCATCGGGTGGCAGAGGACCAGGCGGAAGGCAAGGTAGGTAAGGACTAAAACATTTGTTCTGGGGATTTTGCGTCTGTTTTTTGATATGTTTTGCTACCAATGCATGGTTCGGGAGAAGCGCCCAGTATGCAGCATCCATGACACGGTGTCATCAAGCCAGCGACCTCTCATGTCTTGCAGGCACCTATGCTCTGTTTATTTTGACTATGCTTTTGTTTTTTGTTAAAATTCCAAGTTATTATGTACAAATCTCTAGTCTGGAATTGTTATTTTGAAGAAAGCTATTATGTCATTGTCTGTTACAGTCTTGAACAGTTTAAGTATTGCTATCAGGCCCTCCCTTCTCAGCAGGGAAGATTTTGTATGGAAAAACTTGACAGAGATCTGTTTAATCACTCTCAGAGGCATCACCCTCTTGTACATATTTTTTCTATTTTCTTAATATAATTCGTTTAGCATTTGCCCAGAAAAAAGAAAGAAAGGAAGAAGGCAATGTGAAAAATGAATTATGAAATCCTTAAAGCTAATAGAATCATAACAAAATTCAAAGTAGAATGGGGACATATTCAAATTATTGAAATGCCATTGTTTTGAACTAATTCAAGTTCACTTATATCAAATGAACAATTTCAGTCCATAGTTAAAGAGGATTATGAATATCAGAAGTACACTTTAGCTGGTTGTAAAGAAGCAATTTTAGGGAAATTACTAGTAAATTCACTTTTCAAGGATTTCAATGCATTGCCTCTTTTATTTAATAGTTTCCAACTTCTCCTTAAAAAATTCAATATAAGATTCACATCGATTATTTTAAAATGAAGAAACAATTGTGATCACCCTAGGCTAAATGGGACAAATCTATGAATCTCAAAAGATACTTTACTAAATAGGTGGTTATTCCTCTAGTGATATAGGGTACTGAATATGTTCAACCCTTTTAGTCAATAATTAAAAAGGCTATAGAGGTAGAATAGGAGGAAGCATTTACACTATTCCAAAGGCCTTAGAAGAAAAATATTTAGGCTAGAAAAGGCTCTAATGATAATACCTTAGCACGAGGAAAATAAAAGGTTTCTACGTGATATTCAAATCATAAAAATACATGTCACAAGTAATTAGTATTTATGAGAGTATGTAATGTATTTTTTTAATTAAATGATAGTTTTTGGAAATTTGTTTTTGGGGACGTGGATAAAGCGTTTGTTTTAGTAGCATGTTGTTCATGATGATTAAAAGGTTTTTTTTTCATACATTTCAGTTGTTTTATTTGTTTTCATATGCACATTGGTTAAAAAATTGACTAAGGATTTTTGAATTATTTTTAAATTAGATTAATAGGTAGTGTTGTATGATTTCATCATATGTTTTGTTTAAAAGAGAACTTATCCACCTCACTAATTTTTGAATAAGAATAAAAGGAGCATGAGAATAAACAACCACAAAATGTAAGGATGGAATTATGAAAGTGTAATTGTGACTTATAAACGTGAATGTGACAATTTTAACCACTAGTTTTATTTGTTTCATCGACATGTGCATTGCCAAGGTGTTTTTCATGCAGTTTTTAGAAACCGTGTTGCCAACACATGTTTTATTACTTTTTAGGGGGCATGTTACAGAAATATTTTGTTCATAATGCCCCATTCTACTACTTTCTTCAAATTAATGATTTCTTCTCTAGGCTATAAGGCGATCATTCATCTATTTTCATGACATGAGGGATTTCTTCTCAAAGTTGTGCAGTGGCATATTGCAAAATTCCGTCATGGTGTGTCCCAAAGTGAGAATGGTGTAGAAGGTTCTAGTTGTTGTGTGCTTAAAGAATTCATACAATATACATTAGAATCCTATAGTAGTGAAGAATGAAGATAAGAATATGGATAATAAACTAGATATTTTTTGATGTCTTGTCACTGAGCTAATATTATTACAGAACATTTTTTGTGTGCTAGTTTCCAGAGCAAGAAGTGCAAGGAGACCAAGGTGCAATAAGGTCGAAAGGTCAAAATGTCCTAGTAATTTAATGATTTTCTTCTAGAATATAGTTTCATCCCCTATATTATCTTTTACATTAACAATTGTCGAGAAAAAGTCTCTTTCATTTCCACTCCATTGATTCCCATTATAGTCAAGGTTTCATTGTAAATTTCATATAGTTGTGCACCCTAGTTCATAAGGCGATTCTGTTAGATCTCCTTTCAAACATAATATTTGTAACTGATAAATCCTTAAAACCTACAATCATTAAAACCTTTATAGAAATTGGAATGAATGATTTGAGAGATAATTTGTAAATTTGTGTAGGTTATGGCTACACCTAGCTTTTCGACTAGTTCTATGATTTCCCTAGCTCCCATCCTTGCTCTAAGTTCTCTTCTTTTTAAAATATATATTTTTAGGTATATGAGGAGAAATACCTTTTATGCTTACAATTGATTTGTTTTTATCAAAATTTTCATGTTTTTTTAATAATGCATGTTTCATTTGGTCCTATGTCATAGAAATACAAATGGTACGAATTATGAAAACTAAAAACAAATCTAGATTAAGTGACAGATTTGTAGTTGTTGTTTTGCAAAAAAATGGTGCTTAGCGTAAAGAGGAAGAATGATTTTTATAATGTTGGAATTCATTGGTGAGGTTGTTTTTCACAGTCACCATTATCTTACATGTGCTTTGGAATTATTTCAAATGTTGTAATAGAAATTGTAACATCCATAATAAATTGTTTCTCGTGCTTTTCGATAAGTTGTCACAAGAAATTTTAATGTCATTCTGAGTATTTGTATTACATGTTAATTTGGAGGCTTAAGGACGAATTTCCTCCTTTTGAAAACCTTACTCATCAAGAAATACCCATCCTAGCCCTTGGAAGAATTTAATTTTGTTAAGGAAAATTGTATTTTTAATATGGAAACCCACATGAGCACAAAAAAATAAGTTGACCTTAAAGAGAAATTAGGGACCCTTAAGAGCATAAAAATACAAGTCAAGTTGGCCTCATTTGGTCATCATCATCAAGCATCTTCTTCTGCTCTCTTCTTTAGTTTGGGTCGCATAGGTCTAATATTCGTGTGTGAAAGTGGTTTGTACATATTTGAAATTTCAGGGCTAGAGCTCATACATGTGAAAAGGAAAATTTGACATGGGGTCATAGGGTTGGAAAAAGGAAATACTGACTGTGGCTGCATGCATAGATGGTACTCCCTATGAATGGAGAGTTTCAGCGCTAATTGGTACTATCTCTATGTGGTTGGGACCTAAGGTATTTTTGAAGTTGACAATAAGTTTGGTAACTTTGATTCTGACCATTATTGTTGTTGGGCTCATCCCTTGGATATTGCTTGGTTGGTTTTGTTGGATAGTCATGTGGTTTGTGAATTGGAATATTGTACTCTCTCTTTGTTGAACATTCCATGAAAATCTAATAAGAAGAATAATTTGAAAGGGTTCCCCCCTTATGGATTTTTCCCCATTCTTTGACCAAACATGTTGTCTCTTATTTGTCTCTTATTGGTCATTTCATTTATTTTTCTATCTACAATATCTATTGATAATTGGAAGCTTAAATTGCAGTTAAATATTTCTAATTGAAGATAAGAATTGGAATAAATTAATTGTATCAACATATAACAATGGATAATTAACATGGTATTAGAGATAAGGTGAATCCAAGCCCAATGAGACAAGAGACAAGAGAAATTGTTGGGTCCCTATAATACTAGTGATTACCCCATTACTATTGCAGTTGTACCCCTTATTAATATTGTTGTGCCCCT
>APFE031128492.1:42003-84487 GCA_000404065.3 Pinus taeda
GAATTTTTCATTTATGTAATGTAAAGGAGGTTGCCCCCTCGAAGAGGCTGAATTCTAAGGCGTTTATCTATCTTTTCTATCTTTTCTTGAGCTGGTTTCATAACAGAAATCATCTTTGAAAGATGCTAAAGAACCTTTTTTATTTGGTTAAGATGTCTACCTCTTACTTCAAGGATAATGAGAAGCTTGGTGACTCACTCTAACTTTGTTGCCTGGAAGATCGGGTTGGAAGTTATATTAGATGAAAACAATTTTTTGGAATATGTGCAAAAAAAGTTACCCGAGCATCCATTGAATGCATCTATTGCTATCAAGTCTAGGAACAAGAAAGGTCACCTAAAAGCAAAGAAAAATCCCATTGATGGTTTGCAAGATCATTTACTTGTTTATGTTGGTAATTTTAATAGTTCTAAAGACATTTATGATAATTTGGTTGGGATGTATCAGTTCAAGAATTTGAATCGTATCTTCTCCTTTAAGAATAAGATTAAGGAATTGAAAATGAATAAGGGAGAATTTGTGCAATCTTATATCATGAGGTGTTACACAGTATTTTGTCACGCCTTCTATAGTTCTCTATGACATACCCTAAAGTGCCCGAAACATGATTATTATATAGTATACTCATAAATGTATACAACTCAGATCCCTCCTTTAACTTTACTTGGAAAATATCTTGAGCTTTCCCTAAAGAAATAGCTCATGAAACCCTAAAATGAGAATCATTGCCCTTATGAAGCTCAAAACCGCGATGGCTGCCAGTTGCACCTTGTTAAGCCAGTGATGGCATCACTCTGTTCTTTCTCATACTCACAATGGTCTCAAAAAGTATTTTTTCCCAAAGAGGATCAAAAGCCTCATGATCTAGAAGCTTCCAGAGCGGTGAGCTAGAGGTGGTTTCGCTTAGGTGAGGTCAAATCCTCCTAATTTGACCTCTTGGTCTCATCGCTATGAGCTATCCCCTTAATATGTGGGCCTAATCCTATCTTTGGAGGAGGTCTAACTCCGTCTCCCAGCCTATAAATTTCCCCTCTACCATTCCCAAATGGTTGATCTATGTCCATTTGTAGCCCTATGCTGAGCTTTTTCTTAGGGGTTATTCGTTAGACTTGGAGAAGGAGTGTTGGAGAGTTTCTTGGCTTGGACTTGGATTACCACTCAGGGAGGGCCTTTCAACATCAAGGCTATGGTTGTAAGCTTATCCTTTATTCTTTAAATAATAATACAACTACTGGTTCATATTCCATATATATATGTTCATGAATGTATCTGTTTAACATTCCTTGATCGGCTAAATAGATTACTATTTGATTTGATATTGGTTTTGGCATGCTTTGTTGTCACTTGGTTGTTTATGTAGGTACATAATCACTGAAAGAAGCATGAAAAATACCTTGACAGAAGCCATCAAGGATTTAACAAAGGAAATCGGATTAGCACCAGAGCAAGGTAGGCCTTCTCTATTGTTCTATTTTTTTATCATAATCTAGGAAGATGTCTAGTTGATTGTCCTCTCAAGTTGCTAGACCCACTCATTGGGCTAAAGGGATTGTCTCTATCCACAAAGAGGATTAACATTACCAAAAAAATGGAAACTCCATTGTGAAGCCTTTGACCTTTTCCTTCCTTTCCTTCACCTTGTCGTTTGATGAGTTTGGCCAACCATTGATTTTTAGAATTCATTGCTTGCTTGCAATTAGTGTCATTACCTCGCATATGTCTCAAGATTGTTAACTTTAGTTGTTTTCAAAAAAATTAGATTTCTTTCTCCTTTTCCTCGACCATCACGGATATGAATGTGATAGTCGCAATTATATCACAAGTTTTTTAGTTATAGTAGACATGATCACTACTTTACTGTTGACAGGTGTGATGATTGTAGAAAACTTAGAAATTTAGGGTTTTCTCTTTGATTTTTGGTTTCAGTTGTCTTCTCATTGTGATTTACGACTGTGTTTGTTCATTGACTCTCTCATTGTCTACCTGCAATTTCCTTTTGACTTGGCTTGAGTTTTCTTGAAGTTTGATTAGCCATTTAGGGTTCTAGGTCTTCTAGGTCAACCTTAGAACACATTTCAGTCTTCTGATCCAAGATCACATATTGATTGCATGTATTTCAAAGTCTTTGTGTGTCGAGATGTGCTTGTAGATTACTTTTGGTTGTTGTGACTTATGTTGTTTTCATTAGAGGATATAGTGAAAGTTTCTTAGGCTTCATTTGACAAATGATAGATTACAATTCAGTCATCTCATTGAGATCAAAAGAAAGTATTATCTTTGAAGTTGTTTATGTTTCAAACTGAAAGTGAAAGTGTAATTATTTTCCTTGTTTTCGGAACCTTTTGCGTTGCATTTGAATCACTGATATGAAAGTGATTTTCATGCTTATTAATTTGGTTGCATTCTCTTTCCCTTTCCACTATATTACGTTTGTTGCATTTTGAAAAAGAGAAAAAAAAACATCATTATATCTTAGATATTTTTCTTTAAGATTTGTTTTGGTATTGCATTTCATTATCCTATGAAATATTAGATTTCATATTTTTTGGATTTAGCATTTGACGACAATCGTAGATGCATATTGCATTTGGTTTGATGCATGATTTGAATGATTTTCTTCCTTACATAGCTAGCCTTCATCGAATTGAAATATTTCATTTCATTATCTAGTTTGCATTTTAGGAAGAAAAAGCATCATTAAAGCCTTGAAATTGAGACATAATTACAAGATCAAATTTAAAATCTATCAATTAACTTAAGGAGAATTTGAAACATTAACAATAATATCTAGTGGTCTAGGTTAGAGACGTGTTCTGGTGTCTTTAAAAATTAGTAGCTCTCATTAGCTTTGACATTAGACACTGCTAGCATAGACTTCTACTCCCTATACTGTCACGTATATAAAGGGAAACCCCTCTAGGTTACCATCCTTTATCCATAGGGAGCCGAGTCTTCCACCCTGTAAACATGATACATTGAACACAAAATTCGGGGAGATTTCATGCACGCATGTCAATTCCTTGGTCAATTTATTGGTTGAGGTGTATATTGTAGTTCACGATTACTTGGTACTCCCTTTAGCTAGATTCACCAGATCAGTGATTTGATCTTTTTTGACTCTTTAAATTTGAAAATATCATCAAACAACTCTTCCTTTCATGCTCGCAAAACCACTAAAAGAGACTAGAGTCAGCTTTTCACCATTTTCTTGACTCTTAAAATATGAAAAGGAAATGTTTTTGTTTCTAAAATATAACTACCCATGGTAAACATGTCATCCTAGGAAGTTGCTTCTTAAATCAAATTGAGTAA
The DNA here is from genome assembly GCA_000404065.3 of Pinus taeda. Taxonomy (NCBI): domain Eukaryota; kingdom Viridiplantae; phylum Streptophyta; class Pinopsida; order Pinales; family Pinaceae; genus Pinus; species Pinus taeda. Next base: position 45,316 of record APFE031128492.1, read on the forward strand.
TTCCTTGTTAATTTCAAAATTGTTAAAGACTTAATCAAATGGTTTCCTTTCCTTTTTTGTTGTTGAGGGGAAGCCATTTTGGCTAAACCATTGATTCCATCTCATAGTTCCCCTTCGTTGTTTGATAGTGAAGGGTCCTCCCAAGGATTTCATCTGGAACATCCTTAGTCAGTTGAGGATCAAGGTGTTGAACCTGGAATTTTTCTGAGTATCCAACCTTTGTCTTCTCACTCACCTCCATCAGATTCCTGGTCACCACAAGAATCTAATACGAATTCCTCTAATAATCCCATCTGGACACCCGAGAGTCCACAGACTCCAGAAAGTCTACAAAGATTGGTTGTTTATCCACCCAACCCATTGTTCTATCCTATTGTAATATCTCCACAATGTCCATACATTCTATACAATCAGCTTGGTATTCATTTAGAGTTATCTCCTTGGAAATATTGAGTTCCTTGTCACCATTTGTTTCCATCAATGGAGTTAGAAGGTGAGATCCAAGTCTCCTCTCTGGGTCTTTCGAAAGTTTCCGCTACCCACAGTCCTCACGTAGATGATGAGCAGGGATATGAGTTCCCTCCAGAAGGCTTCCCTTTTATGGGGAGAGTCTCTTCTCTCTCTTATCCCGAGTTTAGTGAGCCCATATTTCCACATGGTTATACCTCTCTAGCTCAGTTGGTTTCAGGAATTCCTAGTGCCTCATCATTCTATCAGAACCTCGTCTTGTATTTCGGTGTTATACCTACATCAAGCTCGTTCATTCAGAACACAACCTCTCAACCGAGTGCGAAAAATGTAGTCACATCAGTTCTGGTTTAACCTACCATTCCATATCAACCTGTCTCATCATTTCAACTGACTCTTTCAGTTCAATCGACAGTCTCAGGTCAGGTCTTGGTAAGTTCTTCTATCCCTCCAGTGAGTGGACAGACCATGCCACCACCTGGGGGACAAGATTCAAATATCCCCATGATATCTGGTGAAACCAATGTGAGTGGATTCCAAACTCACATGGTTGGAATCAATCAATCATTTTATGATGCTATTCCTAAGCTTATTGGTCCATCTAGGCCAGGTAACATCAAATACTAGCGACCATATATGGCTCAAGTGCCATTCCAACTGGCTTATGTCCCATATGGTTCACAAGATATGGTAAATCTACCTTACATTCCTTAAGCTGAGCCTTATGTTCAGCTTGGCCAATCCACTATGCTTCATGGATATGGCCAAATCAAATTCGGGAACTATCAATACCCTTAAGGTATCAACCCAGGAACTATCCAGATACCCTTGTAGCAAAAATGACAACCTTTACAATAGTAAGGGTAACCTTCCTAGTAACAAGGAAAATATTTGCAGCAGCAAGGGCAAGCATTGCAGTAGCAAGGAAAACCGCTACAACTGCAAGGGAAACCTTTGCAATAGGCACAAAAAAATTTGCAGATGTAGACACCGTTTATTTAATAATCCTCCCAACCTTTGTCCTCGCAAGGCCAACCTCTGCAGTCACAGAGCCAACCTTTATAGTAGAAAATCTAGCCTTTGTAGCAACAAGGTTAGCCTTGGCAGCAACAAGCCTTATATGAGTATTAGTAAGGTCAGCCTTTGCAAAGTCAAGGTCAACCCCTGCATTAGCAGGTTCAAAATCCTTATGTCCAGGGTCAACAAGTTCAACAACCTTATAACCCATATGCTGCATACAATGCTCATCAATGGCCCATGGGAGGATAGTATCAAACCTACCTAGGAAAAAATCCTCCTTATGTGCAAGGTAACCCTCAGTGGGGACAAAATCATATTCCATATGGACAAAATCCACCACTATGGGGGAGAAATCCTTACCATCAAGGATGGACTCTACAGTTTTCATCTTCTCAAAGGCCCTATATGTCATTTAACACGGAGTTTCCTTTCTTTGCTATGTTGGAGCTGCCTGATGTTTCCAGGCTCACGAATGATCCCATTCTTCATTCTCCATATTGGCCTCTAGTTCCATTGAATATTCTGAGAGATTGCCCCAAATTTGAGGGAAAAGCAGAGCAGGATCCACAAGCTCATGTGATGACATATCACCTTTGGTGCTCCTCCAATTTGTACATTGATGATTCTATCCATATTCAACTTTTCCAAAGGAATCTCACAGGTATCGCTGCCAAGTGGTACATCGAATTGCCTCGAGGTACCTATGGTAACTTCAACTCTCTCGCTATGGCTTTTCTCACTCATTTCCAGGTGCATGTCCGCTATGAAACTGACACCCGTTTGCTTACATCACTAAAGGAAGACATTGCAACCCATATCTCTGATCATATCCATGAATGGATATGTGGGTGTTGCATGATCAAGTTTGAGATTACTGACGAGTTATTAACATAATGGCTCACAAAATCATTCGTAAATAAAATTTCTAAGGACAAAGCCACAGGTGGATGTGTTACTGAAGAGAAAGTTATTACTGATGCTTAGTATTTATACCTAGTATATTCATAATCTGGCACATTGTATGAAATGTTACCTGATGCTCTGAGATCATCATCAGATCTGACAGCATTGAAGTCTCTAGTTACACCACCTATTGACGGTGTGATTGGTTTCGTGTCTTAGGCTGCTACGAAAGCTTATTCGAAGTAGAAATCGGTCTCAAACACTCGTTCAAATAATCCCTCCAAGAATTCATCTAGTCTTGGTAAAACCTCTGAGGTTCATGTTGTCAAGTATACCACATCAGATAAATCTGCTAAAGGTAAAAAGAAAGGAAAAGGTAAGGCCAAAGCCAATGGCCCAAAAAAAGACCCTCCTAAATCTTCTGTTGATGACACTTCTCGAAGAAAGATAAAATATACTTGCCTCATCTATGAGGAGGATCATTACACTAAGGATTGTCCTAGATGATTTGAATTTAGTCGCTTGCTAAAAGGGACTCCAACTATCTTAAAAGAACCTTTTCCATCACAGTAGACCAAATTAGTAGACCAACTTTAGTCTTTTTCTTCCTCACGTTCCAAAGTGTTCATGATTCAACGTTCATCACCTATCTCGATTGCTACTCGAACCAAGTACTATCAAGTTACATATAAACATACCACAAAGAAAAAATCCCATGATTCTCCTACTTCTACTCTATCCTCTTCTGGTCCACTCCATATCAAGCACCCTAACAGTGAGTTCGTCATCCGACCATTGCCTAAAGGTGTTCTTCGGAAGTCATCTTTCAATCTGAATTCCAGAGTTGTGAAACATTACAATATTGTTTAGAATTTAGCTTAGGCGCCTTCGATAACATTTTCCTTGGAGTTTCTTCAATCCTGTCCAATGTAGTGGAAGTCATTTCTATCTCCTATTGGTGTTATTGATCCTTCTGATTTGAGTCTGATTAATTTCGATCTGGACAATCATGCACCTCATGTTCCTCATCAGATCAAATTTCTGATCTAGGTCCTTATCAAAGGAAAGATGATTCATCAAATGATTATTAATGAAGGTCCCTTGACCTACAGCATGTCAGTTTCATGTTGGAAAGCCATTAGCTCTCCTCCTCTTAACCAATCTTTGAACACTTTGGAAGCCTTTGATGGTAGAGGTTCATGACCATATGGTAGTCTCACAAACTCACTGATTATGTTAGAGGCAAAGACTGTTGAATTAGAAGTAGAAGTTGTATATGCCAATCTCAACTACAACCTTCTTGTGAGGTGAAGCTAGACTCATGCCATGTTTTATGTGGTGTCTTATTTGTTTCGTGTACTTCCTTTTCCCCATGAAGGAAAAATAGTCATGGTGGATCAACTATCTTCCTTTTGTTCTAATTCATCCAATGGTAACGTTCCTTGTGTGGTAAGTATTGAGATTCCTTACGAGAGCATGGGCGCAGGTCTCTTCAAATACTCTTCTTTAATGGGTACTTTTACTCTCCCACCTCCACATGTTCATTCAGTCAATATGATCTCGAAATACATGGATCCTTAGATTATCCTTTCTAAATATCAAATTGACTCATTTGGAAATGCTATACCTTTAAGTCCATTGGAGATAAATCATCAAGAAATTGTTTTAGCTTCGATGGCCACTTCAGAAAGTCATACTATCTTCTGTGTGAACCTGGACACTTATGTTCCATCCCCTTGGCTTGGTTCTTGGGATTCTTTGAATCAATTGAACGAGACATTTCCCACTGCGAGAGTATCATGGAAGTCATGTCTTTGGAGGAAGTTCCATGGAATGGTCTACATCATTGTTCTTCCTTTCTCCCTCGCCTTGATGAGATGCCTTCCTATCCTGAAGTGTCTGTTTCTCATCCTTTTATGCCTCCATTTCAGATTCCTATTCATGTACATGAAATTTTGTTAAAGGGTAATATGGGAAACATCACTGCTATGATGCCTATTGACATTTCTGTTAAACCAGGAATTGTTGAGAACATCCATATAGGGGTTTCTTGTTCTCCAAATGAGATCAAGATATGTACTCAGTTTTTTAAAGAATTTTGAGACATTTTCACTTGGTCATACAAGGATATGCCTGGTATTGATCCAGCCATAGTGATGTATGAGATCCAAACATATCCTGGTGCTAAGCCTATTCAACAACGACTTCACCCTATGCACCCTCGAAAGGTTGTTGCAATCAAAGCAGAAGTAGAAAAGATTTTAAAAGTAGGTTTCATTTATCCTATTCCATTGATGGATTGGGTATCCAATATCGTCCCTGTTACCAGAGAGCAGGGCATGATATGTGTTTTTGTTGATTACTGTGATTTCAATCGTGCATGTCCTAAAGACAATTATCCTACTCCCTTTATTGACCACATCATCGACAAATGCACAGGGAGAGAGATTTTTTCTTTCATTAATGGATTTTCTCGCTATAAACAAATTAATATTTCACCTGCCGATCAACATAAAACAAACTTTATTTATCCTTGGGGTAACTTCACTTACAAAAAGTTTCCTTTTGGTCTGAAGAATGCTAGTGTTGCTTTTTAGCGAGCAATGTCCTAAGCATTCCATGACATTTGACATATTGAGCAGGCATACCTTGATGACTTGCTTGCTCATTCGGCTAAATGTCGTGACCATCTAGATCACTTAAGAGCTATCTTTTTATGATGTTGGCATTATAATATCTATATCAATCCACACAAGTATGTGTTTTGCGTTAATTCCAGCCGGCTCTTAATATTTTTTGTGTCTCGTGAAGGGATCAAGATTGTTCCTTTGAAATTTGAGGCCATATTCCTTCTACCCTCTCCTTCATCACTACTGCAATTGTAGAGCTTGCAGGGAAAGCTAATGTTCTCTATCGATTTGTCCTGAATTATGCCAAACTCGTCAAATATTATGCTCACTTACTGAAGAAGGGTATCCCTTTTATTTGGTATTAAGTTGCTCAAGAATCCTTTGATGTTCTAAAGAAAGCCCTGGTTAGTGCTCCTTTACTCCATCCCCCAGATTACTGCCGTAATTACTTCCTCTATTTGACTACAACTGATAACACCATTGTTATGGCATTAGTTCAGGACAATAATGATGGAAATGAGCACGTGGTTTATTATTTGAGGTGAAATATTCTTGATATTAAGTCCCTCTATGTTCATGTCGAAAAGCTTACTTTGGTGGTGGTTCAGTTCGTCCAAAGGTTTTGACACTATATCCTTTTAAGGAAAACCACTGTAATTTTTTATTGCGACCCCATGACATATATACTGACTCATTATTTACTAGGGGGTAAATACTCCAAATGTATTATCATCCTAAAAGAGTTTTATTTGGAATTCGCTTCTGCCAATTCAAAGAAATCGCTGGTCTTTGCTGAGTTAATCTGTGCTATTCCATATGCAAGCACCCCAACCAATTTTACTAAGAAGATACCCAATGAAACATTGTTTCTAATCAGCACTCTTGACCCCTAGTGTGGAGACATTATTATTTATCTCCAAACCTAGACCTTCGAATCTAAGTTGTCCTGATTAGACCGACACCAGGTCCGGCATCAGTGCCAACCCTATCAGATCCTCAGTGATACCTTGTATTAGGTTGGTGTGGACTTTGTCCTTTACATATGTCTCACCCTAGAAGAGGTTGAGCGGGTCCTAAATGATTTCCACTCTAGTGCCTATGGTGGTCATATGTCTGGATATGCCACTACTCAGAAGATCCTTCACGTTGGTTATTTCTAGCCTTCTATCTTCAAAGATTACATTATAGCAGTTAAAAATGCCATGAATGCCAAATTTTCAACTGCAAATAATGCACCCGACCTGCACCCCTACACCTTGTAATTACTGCTCGCCCATTTGCAAAATGGGGCATTGATTTCATGACATGTAACCATCGCTCAATCAGGGGTCATGGTTATATCGTCGGTGCCATCAACTGTTTTATGAAATGGGTTGAGGCGATGCCTACATACAATGCTGACAGTATTACTGCCATGCAATTCCATTTTAACCACATTATAACATGTTTCACTATCCCTCAAGCTATCATGACTAACCATGGATCACATTTTCATCAGCACATGATGGCAGAGTTAACTACTTAGTTGGGCCTTCGCCATGATAACTCGACTCCATATTATCCATAGGTCAATGGCCAAGTTGAAGTAGTCAGTAAGGTTTTGATTGCTATGAGCATACTATTGGGAAGCATAGAAAAGATTGGCATTTAATTCTTTTCTCAAATATTTGGGCTTACCGAACCTCTCCTAAGATGGCCACTAGATTCATTCTCTTCCATCTGGTGTACAGTTTAGAGGCAAATCCTCAAATCGAATGTTAAATCCCTTCACTTAAGCTACCTATCGAACTTCTTCTGAATACCTCGCCTGAAAAGGAGTGACTACTACATCTTGAGATACTTGATGAGACTCGTCACATCGTTGTGATGATCATCGAAGCTCATTTTACCAAACCATTTCTCCTCGCACTTTCATTGAAGGTGACTTGATCCTTCTTTATGATCAAGCCAATAATAAGTTGGGGGCAGGAACGTTTGAACCTATGTGGCATGGGACCTACATTATCAAACGTATCTTATAGAAGGGTGCCTATGACCTATATGATTATGAGGAAAATGCATTGTCACAACCTTGTAATATGTTGTATCTCAAAAATTATTATGCATAAAATTCATATGATAAATTTTGTACATTAGTATGTTAATTCATTAGTGTATGTTTTGATTTTTGGTGTGTTTGTTTGCTTTGCAGACATATGTTTTTCTGCTTACCCTGTGTTCCACTCAGTTTGCAGATGTCATCAAGTCATTACATTGGTTTTGTTGATGGTGCTTGTCGTAGCACACAGAACCTCTCTTGTGCAACATGGGTACTCTATGACCCTAAATGTCGAGCTGATTAACTGACAAAGTATCTACCTTGGTCGCACAACCAATACTTTCACTGAGTATAGTGCAATTTTTGTACTCTTGTAAAAAGTAGTTGCTCTTGGCACTAGGGATTTAGTTGTTGAGTTGGATTTACAACTCGTTGTGTTACAATTAAGAAATCATTATTCATTAGGAAATCCACAAATATTGCGTATGTATATATGTGTTAGATTTCTGGAAATAAATTTTGATTACATTGCATATCAACATATTCCAAGTAATTTAAATACATTAACTCATGCATTAGAAAATTTTGTTCTTGATAGATATTTGCATCATTTGTAAAACTAAATCATGTTATGAACACATAAGTAGAAATAAAACATGCATATATATATATATATATATAATATATATATATATATAATATATATATATATATATATATATATATATATATATATATATATATCGCGTTTGCTAGAGTATTTACATCCAAATGTCAAAAAATAGAGTGTTCTGAGACACTTGGCTTTCAAAGCCTACAAAATGTGTAAAATACTATAAGAGCTATCAAACTGCATGGTGCTCATGGTAGCACGTGATTGATCTGATCACTCGACCTAATAGCAGATGCAGTCTCATAGAGACTCTGACTGTATGTCTCTGCCAACGTAGTGGAACATCGTCGATGGTGGCATAACTTGGAACCCCTTAGGTGATTTCCTCCATATTACACTCAATCTCGACTAAGGGGTCAACCCATTCTTCGTAGTCTATAACCACTATCGGATGGAAAACTCTCCCTGCTATTGGTGACATGCTGGTGGTCTCTCTGGTCCCACATCTACATATTTATCATAAGTTGAATATTAGATTACATTCTCATAAAAATCATAAAAACTTGAAAAAAAATGCCAAAAAACAAGTTTTTGCCTGCGTCGGTCCGTTGTTCGCCTGGTGGTAGAGGTAGATTTGGGTCCCATCTCAAATTCGTGTCGGCATAAGGTTAGTCAACCATTGTAAGTAATTGGTATTCAAGATAAGAAAATAAATGTGGAGGGTAGTGTATATGTTGGCCTGTGCCTCCTCGAGGCATGAGCTGACTCCATCTCATCAGCCTTGGATCGCGTGGAGCAAGATGTGGTACTTCTGCCCACTGAGACCAGAAGAGCGGTATTCTCTCCAAGAAGAAGGTCACTAATATGGAACTTAACCTGAACTTCTTCAGGTGTCCTTGCTTACCCTTGGTTAGTTGGCACTTCATGTTCGCCAAAAGCTCCACACCAGTTGAATATGGTGGGGGTCAAACAAGCAATAGCATACTGAAACTGAGACTTGGAAGCCTCATGAAGAGCTTTCACTCTAGATACATGCACCATGGTGAACAATATTGTTCTTAGAATGAGGTTATTGGTGATTATTGCAATCTTCACCTTACCTCCATTGGTTATCTCGGCTCCAGGAGGGTATCTATGGACTAGACTACTAGTACTATCACCTCCTTGGTGAGATCCAAAGAGTTGAATAGCTTCTCCTCGATGGGATAATCTTGTGATGAAATAGATGTCCATTTCTAGTTCTTGCCCTTGGATGATGAAAATCTCTTGATCTACATCCCAAAGGTTGATCATATAAGGTAGAAACTCCATCTATGCCCTCAATCCTATGGTCAAGAAGAATTTCAGTAGGCCACAATCCCTCAAATCATTTATGCATGCCATATCTTGATATGATTGGTGATCCTCAGCCTCCTGGCCTCTTTCTTTCCACTCTAGGACCATATTTATCTTGTAAACAACATTTAAACTCTTTTTAGTGCTTTTTCCATGGATAAAAATCAACATTTTTTTGCTTTATTATGAGTTTTTAATCTCTAAAAATTTCTCTCGGCGCCATCGCACATATTTTTAAAAATAGTGCAATGGCATCGTTCGAGACTTTGGGCTTTATCATCACCACTGTGTGTCCAATGACCATACCTACGATGGTCGCAGATGACCTAAATTTTAAAAATCCTCTCTTCCAACTTAAAATTCATCGACAAAATTGCATAAAAAGGTAATGAAATTCAAGAACAAGGATGAGGCTCTCACCTCTCGCAGAGGGATCATGAAATAGTACCCTAGATCTCCTGAAACAACCACTAGAAAATCAAGTAAATTAGGGCACAATAAACACTTTCAGAGCTCAATTTGGTAACATGGTAAAAAATGAAATTACTTTTGCCTATTTATAAGTTTTGAAAGTCATTTTGTCAAATATTTATAATATTTAATATTTTCTCGATATGAGTGATGGGTGTGTTTTGTGTGCAGTTACAGGTGCCTTTAATGTGTATTGATCATTATTGAACAATTATAGGATTTTTATTTTATCTCTTTATCAGAATCCTTAAATAAAAAAAGGGAAACCCCCTAGAGTCATCTTTCAACTCTTTTCTAACTCTCGAAAATTGAAAATATTGCCGAGTACTTGTCATTTTGAACTTGTTAATGTAAATGAATGAACGTCACCTCAGTATAGGTTTACCCCTTTTTTGGGTTGAGACTAACTATTTACAAAAAAGGTACACCTTGGTCGAGATGGTCAAGAGGTTCCCTCAGATATTGTTTTCTACCTTTTTGGGTTCAAGAGACAAACTACGGAAAGGGACATCGTGGAGTTTTCTTTTTCGTTTCCTTTTCAAACTCTCTAAATATGAAAAATATACCAAGTTATTATTATGTTAGGCTCATTAAAATTTTACGACGAAAGGCTTGTCACCATGATGGGACCGAGCTTCTCCTTCCTAGGGTTCATAAAACTTACTAGGATGGATTCATTCGAAGAATGAAATCACATAAAAAGCATATGCTAAGCCCTTCAAGTTTGTGATTAAAAATAATTGGGGTACTTGCTAGAAATAGAGGGTGAAAGTGAAGATGAGACATCCTTGGTATAGGCAGCATGTCACTCTTGAACATGACACTCTTCAACTCTCATGTTGGTTTTCGTATATCCTCACTTATTCACTTGTCCTCCTAGGTTTGGGTGATCCATCTTGCCTCTCATTTGACTATTCCACACTATTATCATGACCTTTAGTCCCGTGTTGAGTTAGAAGCTGCCACACTCCGGTGTCATGTCACCAATATGTTTAAGAGAAGTCAAATATGCAGTTATTTACCTATACCTTGTTTGAGTCATTTCTATAGTCCTAAATATCATTCCACTTTATTCCTTGTTTCGTGTAGATGATGGTAGATTCATCATTGTCCTCCTTCGATTGGTAACTTCCTGTCTACCTCAACTCACTATCCAGGAAGGTGACTTAGGAACTCCCTTTCAGTACCTTAGAGTTGGCATACCTTAATGGTTAGTTCTTCACATTCGATGATAGGTCTTCATTATTGGCTTTTGATCAGATGATTTCACAAGTCTTCGACCTCAACTTCATTATCACATTCACTAATTATATTGTTGTACCTTTAGCACCATTTTCATTATTGGTGGTTTCTCTTGTACCTGTTAACGACCTACATCATTGATCGGTAATCAGGTGGTTTTCTAGCATGTTCAAATTCAACACATTTCTTTTCATGCTGGGATTCGTACATTGATCAGGTTGAGATGGAGTGCAAGACCCTAAGTCCTATTTTTTATGGCTTAGGCTGCATAGCATTTTATTTTATTCATGATTTTACACATGTTTCTAATATATGGATCATGGTGTGACCATGCCTTGAGACTTAATATTTATACTGATCCTTGTTAATATATGGATGGCTGCACCCATACCATGGATCTTTTTACGTAGTCTTCATTATCCGGGTTGCTGCTTCCACACCATATATTCATGTCTTGATCTCAAATATGTATATGTATATGTGTCCTTTATTTGCAGGTATCATGATAGTGTGTGTCCTCACCCTTGCCAAAAGCTCGTAAAACATTTCAACCATCACTCCTTGTTGTGCCTTCATGCTTTAGGGGGAATCTATTGCACAGTATTTTGTCATGCCTCCTGCACTTCTCTATGACATACCCTGAAGTGTCCAAAACATGATCATTATACAATATATTGATCAATGTATTTAGCTCAGTTCCCTGCTTTAACTATGCTTGGAAAATATCTAGAGTTTTCCTTGAAGAAATAACTCATGAAACCCTAAAATGAGAATCATTGCCCTTATGAAGCCCAAAACCACGATGATCGCCTATTGCACCTAGTTAATATAGTGATTTTATCACTATGTTCTTTCTCATACTTGTGATGGTCTCAAAAAGGAAGTTTTCCCAAAGAGGATGAGAGGCTTCGTGATCTAGAAGCTTCTAGAGTAGTGAGATGGAGTTGGTTTCATATAGGTGAGGTTGAATCCTCCTAATTTGACCTCTTGATCTCATCCATATGAGATACCCCCTTAATATGTGGGCCTAATCCTATCTTTGGGGGAGGTCTAACTCCCTCTCCTAGCCTATAAATTTCCCCTCTACCATTCCCAAATGGTTGACTATGTCCATTTGCACCCATATGTTGAGCTTGTGCTTAGAGGTTATTCATTAGACTAGGAGTGTTGGAGAGTTTCTTGGCTTGGACTTGGATTACCACTCAAGGAGAGCCTTTCAACATCAAGGCTATGGTTGTAAGCTTCCCCTTCATTCTTTAAATAATAATACAACTACTAGTTCATCTTCCCAAGACCTTGACACAAGAAGTTCAAGGATTTCAACAAAGGAAATTGAATTGGCATCAGAGAAAGGTAGGCCTTCTCTCTTGTTCTATTTTTCAATCATAATATAGGAATATGTCTAGTTGATTATCCCCTCAACTTTATAGACCCACTCATTGGGCTAGAGGGATCATCTATGTCCATAGAGAGGATTAATCTTGTCAACATGAGGGTATCTCAACTAAGGGATCAACTCCATACTGTTGGTGATGCTATATCTGAAATGAATTTGGTCATGATCACTCTTCAAGATTGTCCTCCTATTTGGGAAACAATCATTACTACTATAAGCAACAATAAAAAGCTTCTGACATTTTATGAGCGCATTGGACAATGCTCTCAAGAAGAAACCAAGATGATTTCTGAGGGAAGGATTCAAAAGCATAAAGAAGGACGTCACTTTACATTACTTAAGTTAAGAGGAAGAAAGGTAAAGGGAGACCATGCAATTCAATAAATTTCTCTCAAGAATCAAAAGAATCCAAGAGAATATTGAGATAAAGAAGGCCCCAAGTTGAATCCTAAAACTGCCACAAGTATGGTCACTATGCACATGGCTATCTAAGAAATAAAGATGCTCCAAGATCCAACCAAGGCTAAAAAAATAGGTAAACTGATAGGAAAATAAGTGATGATATAAGAAGAGGAGATGATAGAAGAATGGGTAATAGAATAAAACAAGATACTGTGGATGGATATAAAGAAGGCATTTTCCTCAAAAGAGAACAAGAAAATCCACATATGAAAGAAATGCAGCTGCTAGTCAATCTGAATATATTCCTATTTCTTCTCTTTCTGTTTTTTCTCCTTCATTCATATGATGGTTTTTATATAGTGGGGATTTTGTACATTTCTCTAGGTAAAAGGAAGTCCTCTCTAACCTAGTTTAGAGAAAGACACGTTTGAAAATCATTATTGGAGATAAATCTACTCATCATGTGAACTTTTTTGGTTCTATCAGATCATTTGAACTCTGGTGAATCCATTATTCTTCATGGTGCAATGCATTTTCTAGGTTTAATTTATTATTTGTAAGACAAGGGCATGAGAGTAGCTTTCATAAAGGGAAAAGTCCTCACTTGGCCTAAGGAATATCACATCAGATATGGTTTGACCTTGGGATCTAGAGTTGAAGGACATTGTAAAGTCAATGGTCCATAACACTAATCATCAAAGTGAGCTATGGAACCAAAGGTTAGCACACATACATTATGAAGCCCTACGAAAAATGAAGAAATTAATCTCTAGGATGCCTCATGTTCAAGCTAGTCATGATGGAGTTTCTTTGGGATTTACTAGTGGTAAAAAGACAAGGGGAGCATTTTGATCTAGTAGGAGCAAGACTAGTGATATTCTTAAACTTATTCATTCTGACCTATGCACACCCATTTTTGTGAATTCTATTGGTTGATATATCTACTACATAATATTCATTGATTACTTCTCTAGGAAGACATGGATATACTAATTAAATCACAAGAATGAGGCTTTTGATATGTTTAAAGACTTCAACATGATGACAGAAAATCAAAGAAGGAAGAAGCTCAAAGTCTTCTGATTTGAAAATGGTGGAGAGTGAATTTCAAATGAGCTCATTAACTTTTACAAGAATTATAGAATCATGAACGAAACCATTGTACCTTACAATCCCAAGAAAAATGGAGTTTCTGAAAGAAAGAATAGGTCCATTATAGAATATGCTTGAGCTATGTTGCATGATTAAAAGTTTTAAAAATTCCTCTGGGGAGAAGCTACAAATATAGAGATATATGTTCAAAACAAGGTTCCTCATAAATAATTGGATAAAAATTCTCTTGAATAAGTAGTCACAGGTGTGAAAGGTGACATCAGACATCTCATGATATTTGGTTGCCTCTGTGGAGTATCAAAGAAGGTATGTTTCGATGGTTATTTTAATATCTTTTCATTAGAACTTAAAAGCCTTTTGCATTAGAAACTTAGATAATAATGAGGATTTATAACGAAACACGTGAGATTAATAGGAAACACTGATAATTGTCATTCCTATGTGCAGGAGGGAGGAAAAACGGAAAGCGTCCATCCCAAAGGAAAAGACAAAGATGAGCTAACTGTTGTCCCTTTGATGGGAGACCGCAAGCAAACCATATCAAAACGGACCAACCCAGGAAAGGAAGTGGAGATACCAGCTCAGAGCAGAAAAGGAAATAAGTGACTCAGGGTTAACGATTATGCGAATCCCTCAGGATCTTAGATCCCGACGGATCGCTATTTTATCTATTTTCTGTATCTAGATATCTCCGTCATCATCCTTATATAAGGGATAACGTTGTTGGCTAGAGGGACGACTTTTTATGTAATTTCTTTTAAGAAAGATCAAGACTATGATCTCTATGTTCTGTTGAAGACTTAGGTTACTATAATTCTACTTCATGCATTAATACAGACTTGGTTACTCTTTCATCTTTGACCCTGGATCAATCTTAAGCGATGTACCCCTGGAGGCTAAGGGCCTCGCCCTAGAGGACACTTTCTATTGTACCATTACGTATGGTTTATGTGTGGTTTGTTCATAGACGTGATCTGGTAATCTGTTGTGTTTTAAGAACATTATATTACATGCTCTGTTATGTTTAACTCGTTAATGTTCCTACAAACAAAAGTCTGATATTGAAGTTGTATCATGTTACCAATTCTTTAAGTGTTGATTAATCTCTACAGGATACTGTCACTCCATTATAGAGTTTGATGCAATTGTGCTTTAGCATTACAACAGTTATCTTGAAAATTCTGATTTCACATGATTATTGAATCCTTGAATGTTATTGTTTTCATCTTGAGATGCAATCGTATGCTTTTATTTAGAGCAATAACAGAATCAAACTATGCACGTTGTGTTTCTATGGTTTTAATATTATTTCATTAGTAGTGTTGTTCCATAATATGTTCACATCTTTTAAGAGCAAAGGATTGATGTTTTGACTGGAGTGATTAAATAGAGTTACAGTTTGACGAACTTGGTTACTACTTATTTCAACCGCTGTTCCATTTTAATTGATGTTCCATTTCTAAATTGTTGTTCCATTTTAGTTGCTATTCCATTTTAATTGATGTTCCATTTCTGAATTGCTGTTCCATTTTAGTTGTTGTTCCATGTTAATTGTTGTTCCATTTTTGAATTGATGTTCTATTTTAATTGTTGTTCCATTTCAATTGTTGTTCCATTTCAAGATTGCTGATTTGCTGTTTTATTTACTTGCCATTTCTTAAGGACAGTCTCAGGCTGTAGTGAGCATCATCATTTGCTATCTGGCTCCCAGACCTCTGATCTACTCCCATCAGTTATGAAAGGGATAGGTTATTGCTACCAAGCCCTTGGCTGATGTGCTGTTCTATTTTATTGCTATTTCCTTTACTTGTCGTTTCATTTTTATTCATTAAGGACAACCTCAGGCTGTAGTGAGCACCAGCATCTGCTACCTAGCTCCCAGACCTCGGATCTGTTCTCATCAGTTACGAAAAGGATGGGTTATTTCTACCGAACCTTTGACTGATGCATTGCTTGGTGTGATTTAGTCTTTTGAAGTAGTTAAGTTGTAGACACACATGTATTTACTTTTGTAGTTTTTAAACAGTTGTACTACGAGCATTACTCTGACAAGTGTTAAGCCTCAGACTAAGACACTCTTTGAAATAGCAAGATGTTCCCGGATTGACATATTAATGTGAGGTAACAAGAGGTGAAAGAGACCCTTTTTATAGCTCTACATTTTGGCGCCATTTCCAGGGAAAGAGTGTAGCCATTTCTTTTTTAGGGTAGTGTACGAACTTGCTAGGGAAGAATTGGGTTTTGAAAACAGAAGGTGAGAACCTACGTATGGAGCATGTAAAAGCCCTGCTCCTTTGACCGCTTTCCTGCAGATTTGCTGCTATCTGCTTAAGAAGGATTTAGTAGTTAAATTGAGTGCATGACTAAGCAGAAAAAGCCAGAGAAAAATCACAAAACTTTACCAAAGACAGAAAAAGCTAAGGGGCCGGTGACCCTCGGTCGATCAACCTTCATAGACAAAATCTATAAGAAAGCCGAATCTCAACCTTCAGTAGGAACTAGGAAAGTTATTTCCTAACAGCCTACTAGTTCCCTTCAGGCCACAGGTTCACCATCTTAGACTTTGTTGAGGTGCATAGTCAAATTGACAAACAAGACTTTCAAGAAATTGAAAATTCTATTCCAGAACGATTGCAAGAAGGGAATTTCAGTAATCTTTGTGAAGGAGAAGGGGAGACTGGGGAGTCAAGATCTCCTCCTAGGATAACTCAGCCATTGAATAGCCGAGACAAAGGGAGTGCAGTAAAAATTATTATTGAAGAAACCCAATCCCCTCAGACAAAAATCCCAGATAGAGGAAGTGCTATTAAAACCATTCCTGTTAAAGACATTCCTCCTCAACCTAGGAATACCCTCTTAGATATTCCAGAAGGCTATTGGCATATATTTGACCCAATGGCTCAAAATCCGCCAAACACCCAAACCTCTACATTACAATACCCCATAGTGGATTCCGCAGCAAATGGCCCTATGAAAGCAATTCCCCTTCAACATATCCCTACATTTCACGGACTTGCATCAGAGGACCCGGATGCATTTTTATTTGAATTTGATGTACTGTGCAGGGGATATGATTACACCACTAACCCCGAGAAACTAAAATTGTTCCCCTTTACTCTAAAAGGGGCTGCTTTAAGATGGTTTATGGGATTAGGTGGTGGGGTTATAAATAACTGGGAACAAATGAAAGAATTCTTTTTGAAAAAATATCAAGACTACTACACGTCTAGAGAACTAAAAGATAAAATATTTCAGATGATAGCTAGACCAAACGAAACACTAGAAGAATATGTGGAACGTTTCGAGTATAATCTACAAAGATCTCCCTATGCATCGCTGCCTTTGCCTGATAACGTGTTAAAAACAACATTAATAAGGGGCGTGAAAGAACAATGGATTGAAACATTAAACATTATAGGGAAAGGGGATATTTATCAGGAAAGTTTTGCTGACATAATTGATCTATGCATCACGAGTTCGAGAGGCAGTACACGAATCAAACCAGCAGAACATGATCGGTTTGCAAGAGAAAACAAAATCCCATCAAAAGGAGTAACGAGTGTGGAAATTGGAAATTTATTTCAGAATTTTAAAATTGATATACTAGGAACACTGACTACACAATTTGACGTTTTGCAGGCCAAGCAGAAACAAATGGAGGCAGAACAGAATTTGGCAATCATCTGCCCCAGGTGCAGGAAGAAGCATAGCCATAATGAGTGTCCACTAGATACAGTCCAGACATGCACCATCTGTACAAGGGATCACTCTATAGAAAGTTGTCCCTCATTACCTGGACTGAAAGCGGTATATAAGGAAGCAGAAGAAGAACCAGAGGCAATATATTTACTCAACCAACGTCATCAGTGGAAGCCGCGACAAACTGGTATGTTTTCAGAGCCAACTTCTTCTTTTCAGTATCCGTAGTACAATACTCAACAGTATAATACATGGCAAAGTCAGTTTCAACCCCCATTTCCAAACTGGTCATCACAGTTATATTCTTCTACAAACCCGTGGCTAAATCAGACAAGCCAATCTAGTTGGTCGAATCCTCCTTATTCCCCACCATACTGGCAAAAAAACCCATACCCACCACAATGGACTCCCCCCACTTCACAAGGTTCAGTATGGCAGACTAACTGGCAGAGACCAACACAACATCCAGTAGGAAATATTCCTTTCCCTCAACCTACACTGCCAGCTTTACAACAAAACCCCTAATCTAATCTGAGACCCCAACTCCCAGCGCGACCCAATCCCAATCCAAATAACAGACCAATCCAATCTCTCCAAATTTTAGAAACACCAGAAGAAGGACCCGATCTGAGGGAGTGCAATGATCTTTAGCTAAGATCTGGGCGTATTATCCAAACAAAGGGAAATAAAACAGTTCGTATTGATGATCAGTTACCTATAGAACATCTGTCACAAGAGGAGGATGTGAATAGACAACAAACTCATAATCAAGCAACCACATTCTCTCCCCCATTCCCAGAACTTTTAGTCATACCTCGACCTATACAACAACCTAATTTTGACATTCTGGGAGAATTACAAAATTTGTACATAAAAATTCCATTCCTTCAGGCCATTCAAGACATCCCGATATATGCAAAAACTATTAAATAATTGTGCATAAAAAGACCGAGGAGGAATATAATAGATAATCCAAGAGTTCAAGTAGTCGGTACTTTATCTGACTTATTTCAGGAAAGGAAACACCTATTAAGTATGAAGACCCAGGAAATCCAATAGTAACTGTTCAAATTTATGGTCAAACCCTAACCAATGCCTTAGTCGATCTTGGAGTTGCAATCAATATATTGACAATCGCTACTTGCCAAAAGCTATGCATTACATCTGTAAAACCCACCTCCACTCTGTTGGAATTGGCTGATTGGTCTGTGGTTAGGCCGGAAGGCATACTACATGATGTCATGGTCTCGTTTGACTCCTGGGAATACCCAACTGATTTTCTAATAATAAACCCTAAGTCCCAACTTGATGGACATCCATTGATCTTAGGAATACCTTGGCTCGCTACCACTGATGCCTATATCGGCTGTCGGCAAGGGAACATGATCATAACCAAGGGGGCGAATATCAAGAATTTAGTACTATATCCCCCAGTGCAGCCAAGCATCACAATAATTAAAACTAATAAGCACCCTATATCATATCTTACTGACAACATTAGATCTCCATTAACTATACAAGAAGCGCTTGAGTTCAAAGACCAAACAGAAGATGATGTCATCAGTAATTTCATTAGTCAAACTGAACTCACATCGCGTACCCAGTGTCATATGATAAAAGTAGCATTTAATAACGAAGTAGAAGAGGAACCTCTGAAAGATACACATGATCACACAATCCTTGTCACTTCAGTTGCACATAGTAAAATTGTGGAAATTGAACCTGGAAAGACCTTAAACATTAACACCGACCTTACACCTGAACAGGAAACAAATCTCATACATATCCTAAGGAAATATAAATAAGCATTTGCATGGGATTACCCTGATATTAAAGGAATTGACCCTCAATTATGTACACACCACATCTAGATAGAAATTGATGCAAGACCCATTAGGCAGCCCCAGAGAAGACTAAATCCTCATCTAAAAGAAGTAGTAAAATATGGGCTTCAAAAACTTTTAGATGTTAACTTCATCTACCCTATCTCTGATAGTAAATGGGTCTCCCTGCTTGTGGTGGTGCCAAAAAAGAATGGGAAGTGGAGAATCTGCGTGGACTACAAGGAGCTAAATAAGGCAACGCAAAAAGATCACTTTCCTCTCCCATTCATCGACCAAGTATTGGACACTTTGGCAGGGAAGAAATTCTTCTCTTTTATCGATGGCTTCAGTGGGTATAACCAAATACAGATTGGCCCTGAAGATCAGGACAAAACTACTTTTACTTGTCCTTGGGGAACATTCGCCTACCGAGTTTTACCTTTTGGCTTATGTAATGCCCCTGCCACATTCCAAAGGGCTATCCTTAACATTTTTGCAGATTTAATAAATGAAGGATTGGAAGTATATATGGATGACTTTACTCCATATGGAGATGAGTTTGATCCAGCATTGGAGACACTAGAAAATGTCCTACAAAATTGCATAGCTACCAGGCTTTGTTTAAGCCATGAAAAATGTTACATGATGATAACGAAAGGACTTATTTTAGGATACTATAGTTCAGTAGCTGGCATTCAGGTAGACCCGGCCAAAATCCAAATACTTTTGTTTATTCCTACTCCTACTACTCAAACAGAGGTACGTAGCTTTCTTGGATTCTCTAGTTACTACATAAGATTTATAGAACATTATTCACGTATTGCTGCACCATTGTATGCACTAACTGGTAATATTGATTTTCTTTGGAAAGAAAAATGTTAACGTGCCTTCAACGATCTGAAGAAGCTCGTATCTACAGCCCCAGTCCTTCATGGACCGAATTGGGATTTGCCATTCCAGATATCATCTGATGCCTTAGACACACCCATTGGAGCGGTCCTTGGATAGGAGGAGGATAGGAAACCATATGCAATTTATTACAGTAGCAAAAATCTATCCCTTGCTGAATTAAATTATACTGTCATTGAAAAAGAATTTCTAGCTGTTACACATTCTGTCAATAAATTCAGACATTACATTACCGGATATCCTATTATCTTGTACACAGATCATTCTGCTATAGAATATTTAGCAAAAAATCTTATCACAAATGGCAGAATAACTAGATGGCTAATTGTATTGTAGGAATTTGATATTACAATCAAGGATCGACCCGGGAAAGAAAACCCAGTAGCTGATTTCCTCTCAAGAATGCCAAAACCAGTCGATGCAGCAGTAGTTGAAGATCAATTTCCAGATAAGCATCTCTTTGTTGTTGCTGTTCAAACACCTTGGTATGTTGATATCGCCAATTACCTAGCAGTAGGTAAGTTACAAAAGCATCTAACCCCTAATGAGCAAAAATAGATTGTTCAGTGAAGTACCAGATTTTCCTGGATTAGGGGCTATTTGTTTCACACAGGGGTAGACATGCAAATCAGGAGATGCGTTCGACAAGACGAAATTTTTGATATATTGAAAGCATGTCATGACCAACCATGTGGTGGAAATTTCGTTGATCGCAGGACTGCACATAAAGTATTACACACAAGGTATTATTGTCCCACAATTTTCAAATATGCAAAGAAATTTGTCCAAGCATGTGACAGTTGCCAGAGAGCGGGATGCCATAGTCAGTCGGATGAGATGCCTTTGAAACCACAGTTAGTCATCGAACCATTTGAGCGTTGGGCTCTTGATTTTGTGGGACCAATCAACCCACCATCAAACCAGAAAACATACGTTTTGGTGGCAACAAAATACGTCACCAAGTGGGTTGAAGAAGAGGCCTTGCCCAGAGCTATAGAAGAATCTGTTATATAGTTCTTGCTCCATCTATTTGTACACTATGGCCTCCCTAGAGAGATAATTACAGATGGAGGGCCACAGTTTATTGGGAACAGAATAGCGGCAACACTCAACAATTATCATGTTCAGCATAAAATTACCACCCCATATCACCCACAGGCAAATGGGCAAGTAGAAAGAAACAACAAGATAATAGAAACAATTCTAACAAAAATAGTTGCATCACATAGACGCGATTGGGCTGCCAGACTACCTGAAGCACTGTGGGCTTATAGAACAACATGGAGAAGCACCACTGGTCACTCATCTTACCAGCTAATGTTCGAAAAACAACCTATTTTTCCTATAGAATTTGAAATCCAGACATTACGAATGGCACAAGAAGTTGGTCTAAACTTAACTGAGGCACAGACTAATCGACTACAACAGATCAATGAGTTGAATGAAATTAGGCTCTCTGCACTTCAACACACTGCCCTGATACAGCAACAGAGAGCTAAATGGCATGATGCTCTCATTAAAAACAGAGTCTTCCGTGAAGAAGACTGGGCTCTTTTATATGACTCTAGGTTTCAGGACTTCCCTGAGAAACTCCAGACTCGTTGGCTGGGACCATATGAAATTCAGAAAGTACATGACAATGGTACCCTTACCTTGATTACTATTGATGGTCCTGGATATACCTTTAAGGAAAACGGCCATCGAGTCTGTATTTATCGCAAACCACTTACTCGGGAGTCCTTCTGCCAGCAACTACGCCAAGATTCAGATATGGAGATCTTAGGGGAGGAAGACAAGTCTTCCATACTTGTAACTCACTAAGAAATTTACTTTTCCTTACAATTTGTATCTTGAATTATTTTGTACATATCTTTGCAACACATTTTGTTACCTCTGTTGTTCCTTTTTTTCGAAAGGAATAACACTTTTGATTTTTGCTGTTCCTTTTCCAAAAGGAATAGCACTTTTGATTTTTACTGTTCCTTTTTCAAAAGGGACAACTTTTGTGATTTTTGTTGTTCCTTTTCCAAAAGGAACAACACTTTTGATTTTTGCTATTCCTTTTCCAAAAGGAACAACACTTTTGATTTTTGCTGTTCCTTTTCCAAAAGGAACAACAATTTTGATTTTTGCTGTTCCTTTTCCAAAAGGAGCAACACTTTTGATTTTTGTTGTTCCTTTTCCAAAATGAACAACACTTTTGATTTTTTCTGTTCCTTTTCCAAAAGGAACAACACTTTTGATTTTTGTTGTTCCTTTTCCAAAAGGAACAACACTTTTGATTTTTGTTGTTCCTTTTCCAAAAAGAACAACACTTGCAATTTTTGTTGTTCCTTTTCCAAAAGGAACAACACTTGCGATTTTTACGGTTCCTTTTCCAAAAGGAACAACACTTGTGATTTTTGCTGTTCCTTTTCCCAAAGGAACAACACTTGCGATTTTTGTTGTTCCTTTTCGAAAAGGAACAACACTTGTGATTTTGCTGTTCCTTTTTCAAAAGGAACAACACTTTTGTGTTTTTGTTGTTTCCAAAAGGAACAACACTTTTTGATTTCTGCCGGTCCTTTTTCAAAGGAACGACACTTGTTTGATTTTGCTGCTCCTTTTCAAAAGGAATAGCACTATTGATTTCTACTGTTCCTTTCTCCAAATGAACAACATTGGTGAACTTTTGTTGTGCCCTTCCTCGAAAGGAACACTACTCATATGATTTTGAAACAACTTGTTCCTTCTATTCTAAATTAAGGATTCTTATTGCTAATGTTCTTTCAAGTCTTTTTGAATATGCCTATGCACTTATGTGATGGAAACAAAAAAACAGCATACGGAAATCAGTAAATCATAAATCGCTATCTTTATAACGGACTGCCCTGAATTGGTGAAAGGACGCAAGGAAAGACATGCTTATTCATCACCTTTTGCTGCCATTGTTAGGCTCTCTGGACTTCAACACACTGCCCTGATACAGTAGCAGAGAGCTAAATGGCACGATGCTCTCATTAAAAACAGAGTTTTCTGTGAAGAAGACTGGGCTCTTTTATATAACTCTAGGTTTTAGGACTTCCCCGAGAAACTCCAGACTCGTTGGCTGGGACCATATGAAATTCATAAAGTACATGACAATGGTACCCTTACCTTGATTACTATTGACGGTTCTGGATATACCTTTAAGGAAAACGGCCATCGAGTCCGTCTTTATCGCAAACCACTTACTCGGGAGTCCTTATGCCAGCAACTACGCCAAGATTCAGATATGGAGATCTTAGGGGAGGAAGACAAGTCTTCCTCACTTGTAACTCACTAAGAAATTTACTTTTCCTTACAATTTGTATTAACGTCTTGAATTATTTTGTACATATCTTTGCAACACGTTTTGTTACTTCTGTTGTTCCTTTTTTTCGAAAGGAATAACACTTTTGATTTTTGCTGTTCCTTTTCCAAAAGGAATAACACTTTTGATTTTTGCTGTTCCTTTTTCAAAAGGGACAGCTTTTGTGATTTTTGTTGTTCCTTTTCCAAAAGGAACAACACTTTTGATTTTTGCTATTCCTTTTCCAAAAGGAACAACAATTTTGATTTTTGTTGTTCCTTTTCCAAAAGGAACAACAATTTTGATTTTTGTTGTTCCTTTTCCAAAAGGAGCAACACTTTTGATTTTTGTTGTTCCTTTTCCAAAAGGAACAACACTTTTGATTTTTTTTGTTCCTTTTCCAAAAGGAACAACACTTTTGATTTTTGTGTTCCTTTTCCAAAAGGAACAACACTTTGATTTTTGTTGTTCCTTTTCCAAAAAGAACATCACTTGAAATTTTTGTTGTTCCTTTTCCAAAAGGAACAACACTTGCGATTTTTGTTGTTCCTTTTCCAAAAGGAACAACACTTGTGATTTTTGCTGTTCCTTTTCCAAAAGGAACAACACTTGCGATTTTTGTTGTTCCTTTTCGAAAAGGAACAACACTTGTGATTTTGCTGTTCCTTTTTCAAAAGGAACAACACTTTTGTGTTTTTGTTGTTTCCAAAAGGAACAACACTTTTTGATTTCTTCCGGTCCTTTTTCAAAGGAACGACACCTGTTTGATTTTGCTCCTCCTTTTCAAAAGGAATAGCACTATTGATTTCTACTGTTCCTTTCTCCAAATGAACAGCATTAGTGAACTGTTGTTGTGCCCTTCCTCAAAAGGAACACTACTCATATGATTTTGAAACAACTTGTTCCTTCTATTCTAAATTAAGGATTCTTATTGCTAATGTTCTTTCAAGTATTTTTGAATATGCCTATGCACTTATGTGATGGAAACAAAAACACAGCATACGGAAATCAGTAAATCATAAATCACTATCTTTATAAGAGACTGCCCTGAATTGGTGAAAGGACGCAAGGAAAGACATGCTTATTCATCACCTTTTGCTACCATTGTTAGGCTCTCTGCACTTCAACACACTGCCCTGATACAGCAGCAGAGAGCTAAATGGCACGATGCTCTCATTAAAAACAGAGTCTTCCATGAAGAAGACTGGGCTCTTTTATATGACTCTAGGTTTCAGGACTTCCCCGAGAAACTCGAGACTCGTTGGCTGGGACCATATGAAATGCAGAAAGTACATGACAATGGTACCCTTACCTTGATTAATATTGATGGTTCTGGATATACCTTTAAGGAAAACGGCCATCGAGTATGTCTTTATCGCAAACCACTTACTCGGGAGTCCTTCTGCCAGCAACTACGCCAAGATTCAGATATGGAGATCTTAGGGGAGGAAGACAAGTCTTCCTCACTTGTAACTCACTAAGAAATTTACTTTTTCTTACAATTTGTATATAACGTCTTGAATTATTTTGTACATATCTTTGCAACACGTTTTGTTACTTCTGTTGTTCCTTTTTTTCGAAAGGAATAACACTTTTGATTTTTGTTGTTCCTTTTCCAAAAGGAATAACACTTTTGGTTTTTGCTGTTCCTTTTTCAAAAGGGACAACTTTTGTGATTTTTGTTGTTCCTTTTCCAAAAGGAATTGCACTTTTGATTTTTGTTATTCCTTTTCCAAAAGGAACAACACTTTTGATTTTCGTTGTTCCTTTTCCAAAAGGAACAACAATTTTGATTTTTGTTGTTCCTTTTCCAAAAGGAGCAACACTTTTGATTTTTGTTGTTCCTTTTCCAAAAGGAACAACACTTTTGATTTTTTCTTTTCCTTTTCCAAAAGGAACAACACTTTTGATTTTTGTTGTTCCTTTTCCAAAAGGAGCAACACTTTTGATTTTGCTGTTTCTTTTCCGAAAGGAACAACACTTGCAATTTTTGTTGTTCCTTTTCCAAAAGGAACAACACTTGCGATTTTTGTTGTTCCTTTTCCAAAAGGAACAACACTTGTGATTTTTGTTGTTCCTTTTCCAAAAGGAACAACACTTGCGATTTTTGTTGTTCCTTTTCGAAAAGGAACAACACTTGTGATTTTGCTGTTCCTTTTTCAAAAGGAACAACACTTTTGTGTTTTTGTTGTTTCCAAAAGGAACAACACTTTTTGATTTCTGCCGGTCCTTTTTCAAAGGAACGACACTTGTTTGATTTTGCTGCTCCTTTTCAAAAGGAATAGCACTATTAATTTCTACTGTTCCTTTCTCCAAATGAACAACATTGGTGAACTGTTGTTGTGCTCTTCCTCGAAAGGAACACTACTCATATGATTTTGAAACAAATTGTTCCTTCTATTCTAAATTAAGGATTCTTATTGCTAATGTTCTTTCAAGTCTTTTTGAATATGCCTATGCACTTATGTGATGGAAACAAAAACACAGCATACGGAAATCAGTAAATCATAAATCGCTATCTTGATAAGAGACTGCCCTGAATTGGTGAAAGGACGCAAGGAAAGACATGCTTATTCATCACCTTTTGCTGCCATTGTTCTACTAAATCCGTTCTGATTGGTTATCTATATCATGATGGTTCCTTTTTTTTAACCCTCTTTGATTATCATTCGGCAACAAGACCAAGGGATCTATACCTTTCTATTGGGATATTAAGACTTCCTCCACCATTCCTACTCTTAAGGAGTGTTGAACAACCCTTTGTGTATAAACAGGAAAGGCTCTTTATTAAAAACAGGAAAAAGAAGAAGGAAGCAAAGCATGGTTTCTAAAAATTGTCAAATTGCAGGATAGGAAGTCTTATTGTGAGCTGGCCTACCATGATCATCAGGACGGAAGCGAAGTGACATTACCACTATGGCCACCACACCTGGGAAATGGTCCAAACGATACATCAAACAAATAATCCTTGGAACAGGAGGTGTCATCACGAGCCAGCCTGCCCACTATTCGCTCCTCCATTGTGAATGGCATTATGACTAACTGGTCACCAAGCTAGCATAGTGGCCTACATTTTGACATTACACAACGCTTCCTGGCATACACAAAGGACTATGGTTCCAGGGGTGAAACAAACAACTCTTCCAAGGTTAGGGACACCTGTCGGTAGTAGAGCACTGTTAATGGTATTGAAGTCGTATTTTTGCACCAATAGGTAAGAAGATTGCATCATCTTGTTTCTTATACCGTGATAATTAATTATATAATATTGCCCAACCATATAGCACATGACTATATATGATCGGCAATCATTACGGAGCTAGTGACAGTGACCGCATGAGACTCCCTATTTATGGCAAATGTCTTATCCCCAAACTTCCATCAAATCACCGCAGTCCCTTACGTATTAAAGCGATGTAACTTTGCACCTCGATTTTAGTAATAGGCTGTTTTTGTAAGCATGGCATATTGCCATACGCTGTTCCATAAAGACCTCGCGGCAGAACAGATGCTGCTCCGTTATTTGACAGCTGGGACAGACTATCACATTGCGGGAGGGAGGTAACCTCATCATTCCCCAGAGCATGTGTCAGTCCGTTATCTGAGAAATTGTGTACTCGGGCACAGCACGACTCAATGGTATTATCTTTTTCTATTTTTTTTTTCTTCTGCATGAGCTGCTGTTCGAAGCCATTTCCACAGCATACGCCATAGCATTAGAAGTTGAACGAGTAATACGCCGCCAACTTCTCTGCATTTCAACAAACAGCTGCCGTTCCTTTAAGAATTTGTAGTGAAACTATGGGAGGAAGGTCAGTTCGCCGAGAACTGCAAGTATTAACTGTTTTGGCTGCAGCCCGAAGAATCCTGAAGAAAGAAGGATGGTTGACCTATCTCAACCGCCTGAAGGAGTCCAATGAAACAGTAGCGATAGAATTTTTATAGAATTTACAGGAAGACTACTCCACAGTAAGAGGAAGGCGAATAGCAGTCACCGATGACATAATAGCAAGAGTCACGGGACTACCAACCACTAGACCAGTATGGACAATAAAGAAGGAAAGGCTACAAAATATTTTAGAAATTTTTCAGGACGAGGGCCAGAGTTTGAGAATTCGAGGAAATGGGGTGCTTCCAGCAATGCTAGGAGAGCCATGGGAAGAATTGGAAAAAATCATCCAAAGCTACATCACCGGTGAAGGCAGAAAAGATGTGGTAAGACCACGACATCTTAAACTACTAGCTGTCTTAAAATAGAAATGTTATGTGAATTTACCTGCATTGTTGAATTCACTATTGCATGAAGTTGCACGAAGTATGAAAAGGGCACAACACGTAGAGTCAGTTGTTAGCCACCACGGATTAATTCAGTTGATAGTTAATTATAGTCTCACCCAGTAGCAGAGTAGCTAGGAAGAACTAATTGCCATCATCAATAGAGGGACGACCACATCTAGACACCCGAAAAATGAAAACAAGTTGATAGCACACCCCAACGTTTAGAAAAACGGAAGCAGGACACTTGCACAAAAGAGCAACCTGAAAAACGATCTGAAAAACAGAAACATGACGCTAGTACACCCGAACAACCAGAAAAACATAGAAAATCGTCAAGGCTCACATGGCTACGAGGAGGGCTAGAGAAGCCCCAGGAAGGCACGAGCCAAGAAATAGAAATCAAAGATGAGCAGTCTGCAGAGACAAATGGAAGAAGAAAATGATGAGGAAGCAGAGCAGGCTGCAGAGACAAAAACGGAAGAAGAAACCAACGAGGAAGCAGAGCAGTCTGTAGAGACAGAAACGAAAGAAGAAGATGTCAAGGAAGAAGACCAGTCTGCAGAGGCAGAAACAGAAGAAGAATAAGAGGAGGCAGAGCAATCCGTAGGGAGAAAAGAAGAAAATGATGAGCAGTCTAAAGAGGAAGGAGACGAGAAGGAAGAAGTTGAGCAGTCTGAGCAGGAGAAAGGAATGGAAAAGCAGGAAGGGAGCCCATTACAAGACTCGTTAGGGGAAGATGAATTGACCAACATTTTGGCCAATATGGGCGAATATGGCCAACCCCTGAGTCCATCAAACCTCCATGCCGTAGAGAAAAACCAAGAGAAAGATGCACCCGAGGAATTACATGTAGAAGAGGCGGAAGTAGAAAATTTGTCCGTTCATAATGAGAAGATATCAGAAAATGCTAAGCAGGAACAACCCGTTCCTAATCAGAAGGAACTAGAAGAAAGTCCAGAGGAAATAAGGGCAGAAGAAGAATTAGCCCAAGAAATAACAGAGCCAAGTAAGGTTCTTACCCCGAAACAACCACCTCAGGGAGAAAATCAGGAAGCTAGCCACAGTCCAAACCGCAGCGAACAACTTGTTGTTATTTATGAAGAGATGATGGAAATAAGGGAATTACGAAGGGAACAACGAACATTGTTGAACATAATAGTCCAGCTTCACCAGCAGATTAGGATTCTAAAGGCAAGGCAAAGGGTAAAAGGGACTTCAGGAAGAAAAGGTCTAAAGACACCAGTAAGATCCCTTAAGGGCAAGAGGCGGAGGACCAAAATCCATCCCACTGCTCAAAACCCTGACAAAAGCCAAATTGCTATTCCAAATGTAGCTGAAAAAAAAATTGTTGTTCCAAATGAAGTTGAAGAGAAAACTGCTATTCCATTTGAAAAGGAACAGCAGTGGGATGGAGTTCGTGTTAAAATTGAAAATGATGATAAGATGGTTCAGATGGAGGCACCAACTTCGGGAGTAATAAGGGTTCGGAACTCGAAGCAGCGCAATAAGAAAGTTCAAGTAAAGCTCCTAGCCTCCATGGATGCATGGAAGAAGGATCCGAAAATGAGAACCCTTCACAAACATTTGAAGTAGTCCCAGCAAGAGGCAGAAACGCTTAGGGAGCAAATGGTCCCCCAAGAAAAATATGAAGAACTAAAATAGCAGCTAAGGAACGTCAAGTTATCTGAAAGCGAAGCTTTCGAAGGATGGCGAAGGGAAGAACGGAAAGTTGCCATGGTAACCCGTAGATTAGATGTAGTTATTAAACAGATGGATACCTTGTGTTCTCTATACAATGACGTCCTAGCATGTAGAGCCCCTGCCAAGAACTATGCCCTATTTCTCGTGGAAAGGTATTTATAATTGAAAATAAAGGTTGTTAAAGCAGGTGCTGCTATACAAATTAAGACTATAAATGATTTTATAAATTGTTGTAAACGTTATGGGGTAAAAGTGCAAAGGTTATTGTGTGAATTTTACTTGCATAACCTTGTACTAGAACAAGAGACCGAGCTGAACCCTGGCCCTTTTGTTGGGGACATTCAGTTGCAAGCATTTATTTCATTTGCAGTAAATCAAATTAAATGGCTTAAAGCCTACAATGCTTTTCAAAGACAAGAAAACAGATTAGATCTATGGGTAAGAGTTGAGCCTAGAGACCCAGAACAGTTATGGAGGAGACATAGAAATCTCATGAGGGCTCCAGGAGTGATTGAAGCATTCGGACCCATGCATCAAGCAATCATTTGGCAGGGGCTTGAATACTTTTCCTCTATTAAAGACCCTTCTGTTGAAGCAGCTAAATTTCGATATCGAATACTAATCCGAACATCCAGCTCAGAGAACCATTTAAGTATGAGAATTTTAAACTTGCTGCTAACCGATTCCCTCTCTATGGCGAAATTGTTTTGAGGGCAGGGCCATCCTGGTTAGGATATAGGTTTTGGAGTCCAATCATTTGGCATTCTGCACCCGGATACCAAGCCCTGTATGAGATGCCTCAGGGCCAAACAGGCCATTTCTTTGATCATTTAATTTCGCATCACGACCTACTCACTCACTGCTTTGCATGTCAACTACAATGTTTTCATGAGGCCATGAAAAGGGGTAAGCTGGGGGGCGTGTGGAGTATCAAAGAAGGTATGTTTCGATGGTTATTTTAGTATCTTTTCATTAGAACTTAAAAGCCTTTTGCATTAGAAACTTAGATAATAATGAGGATTTATAACAAAACACGTGAGATTAATAGGAAACGCTGATAATTGTCATTCCTATGTGTAGGAGGGAGGAAAAATGGAAAGCAACCATCCCAAAGGAAAAGACAAATATGAGCTAACTATTGTCCCTTTGATGGGAGACCGCAAGCAAACCAGATCAAAACGGACCAACCCAGGAAAGGAAGCGGAGGTACTAGCTCAGAGCAGAAAAGGAAAGAAGTGACTCAGGGTTAACGATTCTGCGAATCCCTCAGGATCTTAGGTCCTGAGGGATCACTATTTTATCTATTTTCCGTATCTATATATCTCCATCATCATCCTTATATAAGGGATAGCGTTGTTGGCTAGAGGGAGGACTTGTTATGTAATTTCTTTTAAGAAAGATCAAGACTATGATCTTTATGTTCTGTTGAAGACTTAGGTTACTCTAATTCTACTTCATGCATTAATACAAACTTGGTTACTCTTTCATCTTTGAGCCTAGATCAATCTTAAGCGGTGTACCCCTGGACGCTAAGCGCCCGACCCTAGAGGACACTTGCTGTTGTACCATTACGTATGGTTTCTGTGTGGTTTTTTCATAGACGTGATCTAGTAATCTGTTGTGTTTTAAGAATGTTATATTACATGCTCTGTTATGTTTAACTCGTTTAATGTTCCTGCAAACAAAAGTCTGATATTGACGCTGTATCATGTTACCAATCCTTTAAGTGTTGATTAATCTCTACAAGATATTGTCACTCCATTACAGAGTTTGATGTGATTTTGCTTTAGCATTACAGCAGTTATCTTGAAAAGTCTGATTTCACATGATTATTGAATCCTTGAATGTTACTGTTTTCATCTTGAGATGCAATCGTATGCTTTTATTTAGAGCAATAACAGAATTAGACTAATCACATTGTGTTTCTATGGTTTTAATATTATTTCATCGGTAGTGTTGTTCCATAGTATGTGCACATCTTTTAAGAGCGAAGGATTGATGTTTTGATTGGAGTGATTAAATAGAGTTACAGTTTGACGAACTTGGTTACTTCTTATTTCAACTGCTGTTCCATTTTAATTGTTGTTCCATTTCTGATTTGTTGTTCCATTTTAGTTGTTGTTACATTTTAATTGCTATTCCATTTTTGAATTGTTGTTCCATTTTAGTTGTTGTTCCATTTTAATTGTTATTCCATTTTTGAATTGTTGTTCCATTTTAATTACTGTTCCATTTCAATTGCTATTCCATTTCAATTTTTGTTCCATTTCAAGATTGCTGATTTGCTGTTTTATTTACTTGCCATTTCTTAAGTACAACCTCAGGTTGTAGTGAGCATCAACAGCTACTATCTGGCTCCCAGACCTCTGATCTGCTCCCATCAGTTATGAAAGGGATGGGTTATTGCTACTTAACCCCTGGCTAATGTGTTGTTCCATTTTATTGCTATTTCCTTTACTTGCCATTTCATTTCTATTCATTAAGGACAATCTCAGGTTGTAGTGAGCGCCAGCATCTGCTACCTGGCTCCCAGACCTCGGATCTGTTCTCATCAGTTACGAAAAGGATGGATTATTGCTACCGAACCTTTGATTGATGCATTTCTTGGCGTGATTTAGTCTTTTGAAGTAGTTAAGTTGTAGACACACATCTATTTACTTTTGTAGTTTTTAAATGGTTGTACTATGAGCATTACTCTGACAAGTGCTAAGCCTCAGACTGAGACACTCGTTGAAATAGAAAGACGTTCTCGGATTGACATATTAATGTGAGGTAACTAGAGGTGAAAGATACCCTTTTTATAGCTCTACAGCCTTGTATACTTTCATGTGTCAAAGGAAAAGAGGAACAATTTGGAAGCCACTAGAAAGAAAGGGTATGTTTATTTGTTATTGTGAAAATTCTAAAGCATATAGAATATATATATATATATATATATATATATATATATTGGGTCAAATGAAGATCAAGTTTAGTAGGGATGTAACTTTTGGTGGATATGTCACTCTTGGAAATGAAAGGGACGTTCCTCCTTTTTTGAAGAAATATGATGATGACATACTAGAAGGTTTGTTGGTACCTGAATATGAGAAGGACTTAGTTGATCATTCCATGGAACATATGGGCCCCTTGGATCCTCCTCCATGTGATCCCGTTTTTAGCAATAGAATGCTATGGATTTGTGATACCTTATAAGATGTTGAGAGATATATTCCTGCTAAAAGGATGTTTAGAGAAAGTAAGAAGCCAAGATGATATGAAGGATAAGTTGTAGTTATGAGCACTGTATTGATCCTGATTGATCCTTCTACATTTGAAGAAGCTGTGAAAGAACAATTTGGAAGGATACCATGGCCAAAAAATATCAATCAATTATGAATAATGATATATGGGATGTTGTGGCAAGACCTAAGGGAAAGTATGTCATAACTTCAAATTGGCTATATAAGTTCGAACATAGAGATGACGGAAGCATTAACAAGTAAAAATCAAGGTTCATGGTGTGAGGTTTCTCCTAGAAAGAGGGAGAGGTCTATGATGATATATTTTTCGCCATTACCTCATACACTACTGTTAAATTTATTGTTGCTCTTACTGCTAGCCAAGGATGGACACTTCACTAGATAGATGTAAAGAAAACATTCCTTCATGGCATACTATAGGAAGAAGTATATGTTGATAAAACTCAAGGAATGAAAGTAAAGGATAGGAAGACTCATGTTTTCATGGTGAATAAAGGATTATATGGTTTGAAGCAAGCTCCAAAGCCTGGTATGGTCATATTGACAGTTACTTAGTGAAGCTTGAATTCACAAGAAGTAGTGTTGATCCAAACCTCTACTTCAAAGTAGTCTAGGGCATGCCTTTGATTTTTGTTTGATATGTTTAGAACCTATTATTGATAGGTAGTGAGCCCCTAATGACAAAATTTAAGAGGGACATGGAATCCGAATTTGAAATGAAGTATCTTGGTATGATGCATTACCTTCTATGAATAGAGGATTGGAAAATACCTAGAGAGATTTTCCTTTCTCAAGGAAAGTATGTGGTGAAGCTATTGGAAAGATTTGGAATGATCTAATTCAAATCCTTAGCCACACTAATGGAGATGATATTTCATATGTTATGTGGAGACACTATTGGACCTGACTTGACCCCTTCGAGTACCAACATTTTTTTGGGGCATTGATGTTCCTTGTGAACACCCATACAGATATATGATTTGCAGTGAACACTTTGATTCAATTCATAACCAATTCCATACATGCACACTACGTTGCATCCAAACACTTTCTGAGATATTGATTCTTTTCTAAACTTGATTTTGAGCTCTCTATGATTTCTACAGGAGCCCCCTGTAGAATGCACAGAGTTTCCTGTAGGATAAGAAATCTTCACGACTACTGAGACCAAGGCCTAAGAAAAGATAATGACGATGGAGGAATGGACTATGAAGGGTATATGCAGCCTAGTCATGTCCTTTTTCCTTGTGTGACCCTCTTGCAATCTGCAAATGCATTTAAAAGAAGTTAGTTTTTTCTGTTTTTTTTTCTTTTCTTCTTTTTTCTTTTTTCTTTTTATGAGATAGTTGGGGCACCTCCAGGAAGTTTTCACCCTCACTACCTGCCCTGGGCACCTCCAAGATGTTTTCGCCCAGGGATCTTTTTTATTTTTTCTATGTTTTTTTCAGCTCAAGGTGTGGGTGGAGTGGAGATAATTAGCCTTTTTTCTTCCTATTTTGTCAGATAAATCAGTACACACAATGATGTAAGATTTCTGTTTTGAAGGAGGGTTGATAGGACCCAAAACGTCCATGCCCCACTTCTCAAATGGCTCGAAAGTCACTTGAGGTTGCAGGGGCATATCATCCCTTGGAGTAGGTTTCCCCATCCTTTGACATCGGTCACATTAGCTGATATATCTCCTAACATATTGATGAAGAGTGGGCCCATAGTAACCTGCTTGCAAAATTTTGAAGGAAGTCCTCTTTGCTGCAAAGTGGCTCCCACAGGGCCCATCATGATAGGTTATGAGGATGTCAAAAACTTCCTCCTCCCTGACACATCGCCTCAAAATCTTATCTGGGCCAAGTTTATAAAGATTGCCTCCAATCCAGGTGAATGGGGCAATGGTCCTCACGATCTTACTCTTATATTTTGAGGAGAAGTGTGGAGAAAACTGTGTTGAAACCAAATAATTTGCTATATCAGCAAACCATGGAGAGAGTACTGAAATAGAGAATAGGTGTTCATCTGGAATTTGATCATCCACCATTCCTTCTTCACCTACAGGCGGATCTAGTCTAGACAGAAAATCACCAACAACATTTCCTTATCTCGCTTATCAACAATGGTCAAACCAAATTGCTGCAATAAAAGCAACCATTTAATGATGCAAGCATTTACATCGGGTTTATTAATCAAATACCTAATTACAGCATGATCAGTGTGTACGAATGTTTGATAGTTGGTGATATAGTGTCTGAACTTATTTGGGGATTTCACTACAACTAGGAGCTCCTTTTTGGTTACAGTGTAGTTTATTTCTACCTTGGATAGGTTTTTACTAACAAAATATGTAGCATAAGGTAGCTTCTGCTTAATTTTCCCTAAGGCTACTCCTATTGCTTTGTAAGAGGCATCTGTGTGACTATGGAAAGGTAGGGCCCGGTTTGGACCTCTCAAAATTGGGGCAGTTATCAATTTACCTTTCAAGGTATCCAAAGCCTCTTGACAGTTGTCAGTCCATATGAACACAACATCGTTTCCCAAAACGCCAAACAATGGAGAGCCTAGCTTACTAAAATCCTTGATGAATCTTATATAATACCATGATAGGCCTAGGAAACTTAGAACATCTCTTACCTTTTGACGAGGTGGGACCCTCTGGATGATAGTAATCTTGTTGGGATCCACCTGTAACCCTTGCTGAGAAATTGTATGACCTAGCACGGTCCCTTCAGTAATTAAGAATTCACATTTTTCAGGGTTGAGGGATAGGTTCATTTCGATGCATTTGGCTAAAACTTTTCCCAAGTTAGTCAGAGCTTCCTGGAAGTTAGAACGATAAGGGGTAAATTCATCCATATATATTTCCATTTAATCATGCACTAGTTCAACAAATATGCTCAGTACCACTCTCTAAAAAGTGACAGGAACATTACACAACCCAAAAAGAAGGACCCAGTAGGCAAAGTACCATAAGAACAAGTGAAAGTGGTCTTATGTTGGTCTTCTCGCTGATTTGGATCTGGTTGTACCCACTAAACCTTGCTAGGCCATCTAACACTTGATCTATGAAAGACAAAGGGAAATGGTCCTTCTTGGTAGCCTTGTTTAGTACCCGATAATATACACAGATTCTCAACTTCCCATTTTTCTTTGGCACTAGCACTAAAGGAGAAGCCCATTCACTGTCAAAGATGGGGTAGATAACCCTACATCCAACAACTTTTGTAGTTCTTCTTTGAAAATGTCCTTAAGGTCTTGATTCATCCTACTTTGAGGCTGCCTAACTCGTTTACAATCTTCTTTAATGTAAATGTGATGAGTACAGACTAAAGGGTGGACTCCCTTCATCTCCTTATAGCTCCAAGCAAAAGCATCCAAGTGATTGTTCAATAAGCTACACAGTTCTTTCTCCTGAGAGGTGGATAGGGATGAGTTGATCTTCAAGGTTCTTTCTAGGCCAAATTCCACATTCGTAACTCAGAGAGAGGTCAGATCAACCACACAGAGATCAACTACATGATTGGTTGGGGTTCCTTCCACCAACTCTTCTAATGGAAACACACTGGGGGGTGGATTCTGAATCAAGTTTTCAATAAGGTCATCCTCGATTTGTGGGCCCATGGTAGCGTCTACTGTACACAATGGTGCGGAATAGACTTCATCCTCATCTTCCTCCTCCAACTAGAGGGGTAGATCAGGTTCTAATAGAGGTTGGGTAGGAGGATATAGGACTAGCTGTTTGGACATATGCCCCTTCTTGATTGTCATGTTCCCAGATTGACAACTGATGTAGGAATATACAGTAGCCAACCAGTGTCTCCCTAGGATGAGAGGATACCTAATGAGCTTTTCCTTCGGCTGGAGAACCAGGAAATAAACAGGATACTCCCAGGAGTCAATAGAGACCATTACGTCTTCCACAATCCCCTCAGGGGTCACGGTGTAGCGGTTTTATAACTGTAGTACTCTTGAGGTCTTTCTCAGGGAACCCTAAAGGTTGAGTTTGAGCATAGTGTGTCTGGTCATCACATTAATAGTAGCCCCTAGATCAATCAAGGTATGGGGGATTACGGTGCCATTGATGTGGACATCAACTATAGGACTCCGAGGGTGTAGATATTTTGAACAGATTACCTGTCCCAACATCAGGTCAGACAGTTGTCCTACGACATTGATAGTTGGGGCATCTCTCTTGCATCTTCATCGGTGCCTGAAGCACCTCTCCTTGATCATCTTGTTGTATATAGGCACATCCTTTATGGCTTGGAGAAGTGGTATCTTTACACATAATTGTTTCAATTCTCCCACAAGTTCAGTTTCTTCTGGGGTCGGTTGTGTGGTTCCAGTTAGTCTCTTAAGAAAGGGTGGAGTGTCTTTTGGTTCACTTTCCTGTTTTTCTTCCTCATCCTCCTTAGGAGGAGGTTGGCTATCTGGGAGAACCTTCCCAGATCATAGGTTAATTCCTGAATCTCCATAGCATAGGTTAGACATGATATTTCTCCATTATATACCTATTCTTCTTATTTTTTGTTGGGATTTGTGTTCATTTGAGCAAGTATTTGGGGTTTTCTTGGTGGAGCAGGAGGTAATGGTTGTGGTTTAGTAGGTGGTGGAGGCCAAAGAGTCGCAGGATAGTTGTACTATGGCCTCCACCCCTGATGAGGTGCATTACACTGAGGTTGTGGCTGACAATAAGAGTGAAACAAATGAGAAACCAGAGGAGCTTGGTATTGAGGAGGATACGACCAAGGAGGGGGTGATGACCAGGAAGGATGAGTAAGGGGACCCCAAGAAGGCATGGAAGTGGAATGATTGGGGTTGTAATAGTTCTGGGATGTCCTTTGCATTCCCTTCTGGTAAAGTCTGGGTCCATGTGGCTTCCTTTGGTTTATGAAATAGAGTGGTTCAATGACTCCTTCAGCCCCCTGATACACAACTTTGATTCTAGGAAAGGAAGAACACTGATACGTAGGATGGTCTTCTTCACAGACTAAACACACTTTTATAGAGTGCAATGGACATTTGTTCCTAAGATGCTTTCTAGTGCACCTCGGATAAAAGATGGACAAAGCCTTCTTGGCTTCCTCTTGTTTCCTTTTAAAATGCAAGGTATCCATTTCTATGGAAAGAGTCTGCCTCACCTTGCTCTTGAAATCTTCCAGCCGAATCTCAAGTTTGTTTCTAAGGGATGAACTAGATGAGGATGTACTAGCTAAAGGTTGATTTCCCCTACCTCTCTTTCTAGCTGACTTGGAATAGTTTCTAAACACAGTCTTTATGTCATCATAGGGTAGTTAGTAGATGTCTCCCCCAACTAGGAAATGGGGGGTACCCAGAAGGTCTTCAAGGACTCCTCTAAGAAGAACCAACTTCGGAGATTCGGGGTAAAGTGTGCACTTGGCCCTTTTATAACTGAGTTGAAACCCTTCCTCATAATCTTCTAAAGATTCATCACTTCCCATGGTCATTCAAAAATTTCCTTCTTGGTATCCTTTGACCTATAGTAGTCCCAGTATTTGTTGTTAAAGGCTTTCTGCATCTAAGCCCAAGTTGTGATACTATTTCTAGGTAACCCCATGTACTAGCATAAGGCTGCATCCTTGAAGGTGGAAGGAAACAGTTTCAACTTCTGCTCATCTTATGCATAGTCATAGGTTTGATAGAGAACAACAAATTCAAACAAGAAGGTATCACAATCTTCGATAGTCAATACATGGAAGTGGGGTAAGGCCGAAGGGCTTATGTTGTAGGTTTTAACCCCATACATAAATTACTTGCATACGAATTCTAAAACACATAAAATAAACAATGCGAGAGGAGAACACATAAAACACATATACACAGAGATTTTCCCTTGGATCCCAAAACCAAGACTACCAGATTGATTTTTCATTATGTTCCTTTCAATGTTACCATACATATTTATACATGCCGAAGCATCCAATACCATGGACTGAAAACAATCGTGTCCAATACCATGGACTAAAAACCATCACATTCAAAAAACATGTGCAAAAATCATGCACAAAACCATAGGTGGGTTCGCCCAACCTAACGTAGGGTCCGAAACCAAAATTTTCCAGGGTGCTGCCCTGGACCCCATAAAGTGGGGTTACAGGTGGCCTTCAAACCCCCTGTTAACTACGTGGAAAGAATATAACACAATCCAACATTCTCCCACTTGTTGTTTTCTTTCCATGGAGGGCACAAAAGAGCTTAATCATTTTTCCATCCCTGAAATGCCCATTGTATCTCTAAACCAAGAGAACTTATGGGAGCTCGTAGATTTTGTTAATGCATCTGCATTGTTCTTCAAAGTTTCCACCTTTACCAACAACACCTTTTTGTCTTCTATTGTATTCATCACAAAGTGATATTGAATGTCAATGTGCTTTGTCTTCGAATGATATGCGGGGTTCTTTGCCAAGAAAATTTCACTTTGGCTTTCATAGTCTATCCTTAGAGCTCCCTATACTAACCGCAAACTTGAACACAATTAATACAACCAAACTATTTCCTTTCTTGCATGAGTGGCTGCCATGTATTCTGCCTCTGTAGTTGATAGTGCCACTACAGATTATTTCTTACTCA